>JAVTVY010052050.1:0-26145 GCA_036873755.1 Hanleya hanleyi | reverse complement strand
CAAATCTAATCTCACCCACAGGCAACAAAATGTAATGAGCTGTTCATTATTATTTTGCGCTGTGTATAACGTGAAACAGGTCACACAATTTAGTTTTATCAATCCATCCTAGCTAAAACCAGGGGTATCTCTATCCTAGATATAGCCCCTGGTACGCTTGGGCAATGTATCGCGATCAATGACACACAGCGGCATCCTGCACATATTGACCAATCAGATCACTTAAGCACTGCGACCATGGCGAAAACACCATAGCTTGTGCGATACCCAGTGGCAGAAGAACATGCACCTTTTCAACAACAATGAACATTAATAAATATAAGGAAACATAGTTTAAAACAAAATCTATTTGAAGAGAACATAAACCCATTCATCTCCATTCATCTACCATCAAACATCCAAGCCAGGCAAATGTAGAAAACACCGAAGCTTTAACGGCGGTCCGCGATGTCAGTGTATCCGACCTCACCGTCCCACTGAAGGACTTGAAGTGGGTTGAAATGCACGGATTTCTATAAAATTTCACTGGTCTATCCATTAATATTTTATTGTAATGCGTGCTTGGATTAAATATTTTACATTCGGTATCAGCGAATAGTTTAGCAGCGAAAGTAAAACCCAAACGTATTTTACCATCAGCGCAGTTTTTCTAGGTCACGTAACTGGAGTGTGGGCGGAATGCGGTTTGCTAACAAATAGAAACCTTGACGTGGTGAAGATGTTATCAATCATGCCAGTATATATTTCAATTATATCATAAATAACATCAGTATGGTAAAGACAAACGCAAACAAAGTCTTTTTAGGTAGAGCAGTTTCACAACATCTACAGAGGTGTGATGGCAGACTTCTCAGTGACAAAATAATAGCAATGGGCAGGGTAGATATCTAGGACTACAACCTGGAAATAGAACTGACCAGTACGTTCTTTCATTCATGCATTACCAATCACGCGCTGATTATCCATGCAAATCAAAATGCCGAACCAATGGAAGATCATGGAACCATATGAACTGTTCCTTCCGTTTTTTACTACGGTGGGGCAGAGATCATTCCACCAGACATGTAGATGAGAGGTATATATGCAATCGAAGCCTGGAGATTGGGTGTTTTTTGCATCACGGTTATAATACGGTAAGTATAAGCCCGATTAATGTTACTAACCCTTTAAGTGTTGTCAGTGGAGTTTGTTGACCGTTCTTCACCTCAAATATTTTGATAGACCTGTCAGAGGAACAAGTGGCCAGTTTGGTGCCATAGTAATCCATCTGAGCATCATGCTGCAATTATAACAGGTAAGAACATTGCAAACATTGCTGGGTAGACAGTACACCATATCTACACTTATGAGCACATGAATTCATCCTACATTAATATAATAGACTAGAGTTTTCCGACTTTTAGGACTTACAACAATTCTAAGGACATTGATGTCAATTGCATGAACCTACTAATGACAATAATTCATGTGATATGATAATGTCTGATTGATGACTTTCATGGAAGTGCACATTCAGTTAGAAAGTACAGTATGTGGGAACATTGATTTGAATTCTTAAAGATGTAATCAGCCTCAAAATGGATGGATTTTGTAAACTCTCTCCTATGCGTTTTTCCGGCAGGGAAGATTACCAAAGTATCATATGTATTATATTTGATTATGGTGGGATCGCCATATACAACGAATGCAAGAATATCTTGTCAGAGAAATATGAAACTCTGCCCGCTTCGACGTGTTTTCTGTTTCGCCATTGAGTGTGTGTTGTACGCGGAGAGGAAAATGACGTCACTGCGTGACGTATGAGTGACGTGGCGACGCTCACGAATCTGAATGCTGCACATCAGCTGCAGCTATGGGATAACGTCATGGCTCGTGCCTACGGTTCGGTAATGTCGCATAGCATACGCTGGTAGAATGCACCACACGTGTATACGCTTGTTGACACGGCCGTGGAAAAAATAAACGGCATGCCATGCTGTTTATTTTTAAAGATCAACTCCTTCTATTTTCTCGTGAATGGTAGAAACAAGTTCAGTTTTTTGTGGTCAAATGTGTCTCTTTTTGTATCTGTTATAACATATGTCACTTTCGCTGAGTTTGAGAGGCATCGATTTCAGCCCAGATTTGAGGCTGATTACATCTTTAACTTTTTCATCTTTACATTCATTTCATACTTTACACAAGAAGGCAAACAATTGGAATATATACATATGGACTACAGCCTGTTCAGTATAGAGAATTCATACCATCATAGTTCAAGTTCAACCTACACTGTTACTGTATATTAATGCTTTTCCATTTGAATTTTTCAAAGTTCACATGGAGTCAAAAACATGACATGATAATTCATGTATCGTACCTGTACAGTGAAACCGGTGTATACCGACCATCCTTGGAACAGATTATAGTGTCGGTTTTGACGGGGTTCTGGTTTATCAACGTTCATAATACTTTAAATATAAGTATTGGGACTATGGATAATGTCAGTATTTAGAGGTTGGTCGGTTTATACAGATATCGGTATTCAAAGGTTTCACTGTCGCTGGTACATAAGATGTATACTCACAATCATATCTTCATGAGCTGTGTCAATGGAGCTTATTACAGACACCTACAAATGTATATCAACACACTACTAAAACATTCTAACAAAAACAGTTTAAGGACTCGAGGCCCATTCACACAAAAATGCGGACACCCTCTTACAGATTTTCTTTAATTACATCACAACAAAATGCACTGAACCAAGCATATTATAAATATATGTTTTGAAAGGTACAGATTCTGGCAATTTAATTTTATTAAACATTTCACATTTGGAGTAAGAACAGTTTAATCAAGCAATTTAAAAAAATACAGTCTGTTACTTCTAGATTTTCTCCTAGAATGTTTTAAAACTTGATATACTCATTGATTGTAGACTCATTGATTGTAGACTCATTGATTGTAGACTCATTCATTCTAGACTTCAAACCTCACAACTATCTCTGAGATATTCTAATTTCATCTCAAAACATTTTTCTTTGACTTCAACAGGTTAGGTGTAATACCTCTATCGGCGTACAGTACCTCAAATTGCGTATAATACCTCAATAGGGGTATACAGCGATACCTCAATTGGGGTTGAGGGTACTAAATAAAAAGTAATCGTCCCACACATGATTCACAACTTCCAATCTTTCGAACGGGGAGGGTCTCGTCAGACATGGTATGCATTCGTCCTTAGCCCAAACTCCTTTTCAAGCCGAACGACTAACGCAATTCCGCCGACTAATCGTTTAAACAAACCACTTGCACATTCGCCATTGTTGTTATGGAGGCAAAACGTTAATATTTCAACATTTTCTCACCTCAGAAATTTCTCCGCATGGGCAGCGCCATTTTCTCTCTTCTTCCTGTGACGAACTGCAAGATACAGCGCCGTCTCGTGGCAGCAAGTCGCTTAACTTAACCCTTCATCTCCTCTCATACTGCTCATGTTAGCGCATAGTCTTTGAAGCTCCATCTTTCGTGAGCAGAATGGTAATGAACCCCATAAACTCTGACAACGGGGGCAGTATTCTTCCCCATTCGTTAAGGGCAAACAGTGTGAAGTTCTTGTTGTTATTTTACTACGTCATGCAAATATTGTTAACAGTATCTCATACGTGTATATGAAGGGATAAATCATGTCAAATTGAGCTCATTCAAAAATATATGTATACATTACTACAGAGTTCATTTTATTGAAACCCATTAGACTATTACATACACTTGACATGCCAACAGTAACATGGGTTGTCTCCATATTTATCAGTGAAATGAAATTCAGATCCCATAAGTGTCAGAACCCAAATTACACATAAAAGGTTAATAATGTTGGCAGAGTTTATGGGGTTCATTACCATTCTGCTCACGAAAGATGGAGCTTCAAAGACTATGCGCTAACATGAGCAGTATGAGAGAAGATGAAGGGTTAAGTTAAGCGACTTGCTGCCACGAGACGGCGCTGTATCTTGCAGTTCAAAACTGAAAATGCGCTGCTATGCTTATTTCTGAGGTGAAAATGTTGAAGTGTGTTTGCCTCGCTGCTGCTGGCGAATGTGCAAGTGGTTTGTTTAAACGATTAGTCGGCGGAATTGCGTTAGTCGTTCGGCTTGAAAAGGAGTTTGGGCTAAGGACGAATGCATACCATGTCTGACGAGACCCTCCCCGTTCGAAAGATTGGAAGTTGTGAATCATGTGTGGGACGATTACTTTTTATTTAGTACCCTCAACCCCAATTGAGGTATCGCTGTATACCCCTATTGAGGTATTATACGCAATTTGAGGTACTGTACGCCGATAGAGGTATTACACCTAACCTGTTCAAAGTTGTGTGGGGTGGGTTGTTGTTGTAAAATTTAAGGTACACATGACAGCCGGTGCCTGTTTGAAGTCTCACCTGATCCTATAAGAAACCACTTACCATCTTCTTTTGGGGAGAATATGTTCTTGCTCAGCCTTGGCGGTTAAATTATGTTGTTCTGTCCCGATAATAACGTCAAATAGAATATATGCTGACCACTTTTGAATGATGTTGTGTTCACAAACGTGGCATTACAATCACTTCCGGTTTAACTGAACTGACGGCATAGGATAAAAGATTATTGCAAGGGCATTAACTCTTGTCTCGAAAACGTTCCTCTTTTATCAGACCACAGAACTCTCTGTTAAATCAAGATATTTCTAAAGATCAATCTTGTAAAAGTAAAACGACTCCTTTCCAGTCAAGCTTTCCCTTTGTAGCATTAGAATACGCGATTGGTAAACTTAGCGAATCCAGGGCATTTTCCCCACTGGACATTTTCCCCATTTAGGCCCACAAAGCCACATGGACAGGCCCACAAAGCCACATGGACTTTTTCTCCACTGGATTTTTCCCCTGAAGTCGGACATTTTCTCCGAGAGAAATAAATCGAATTTGTTTGGGTTTTTTCTGTCGTAAATTATTTAAAATATATATAAATTTAAGATGTATTGTTTTTGCTAATTAAAATGTCACGATCCTTCCTTGATTTGAACTAGCGTTAGTCGCTGACATTGTTTGATTGATTTATTCCTTTCTTCTGCTGCTGCTTGCTCAGCCTCCTTATTGTTTAAGTTGTCTCCGAAGTCAACCTGCGGGCACGGAACTAATTGGTCACACCTTTACTGGAGTGAGATGTGCAATTTCCCGTGAACTTATTTTCCATTTTCTCTATGCTTTAACATGGTGCTAAATAGCATCTCTGACAATATAAAGATACTTTTGCGAAACTTTCTAGACTTGCCATCGTGACAATAATCTAATTGACACCCTTTGTTTCTTTCGAGGGAAGACTGTAATTAGCAAAGATAATTAGTATAAATTAGCAAATTATGATAATCTCAGCTGAAAGTCATAGACTCGCACTTGCGATTCTCAGCTAAATTACCGAAATTCGCCTAAATTTGATAATCTCAGCCAGGTAGCGTAGCTTTACAGCGAGAAACTTTCGGGGTTTTCCCTTCTTTTTACCTTCCGTTGCGGCCGCAGAAGCATATTGTAACGAAAGTCGCTTGCATTTCTCCATATAAACTACGAACAAGCAGCCATGAACTTCAGATTGAGAAAGGTATCGTACGTACCGGTATTCCAAAATACCACCAGATAAGCGTTTACGTAGGCCTACTCTTTGCAATGCTGGTGAGGTAGAACACGAATTCCATTTTTTTTAATGGAATGTAATAAATATGATAAGTTTTGGAATATATTTCTGTCTAAATGTGATAGCATGAATGCCAACTTTTCTCAACTCGATATTTCAGGCAAATTTATTTGGCTTTTCATGGAATTTTGTAGCAATATTATGGTTCTGCATCTGAACATGGCAAATGTTTTACTGGTACAGGAATGACAGATACCAGAAGTTGGTTTTCATGAACTTCTGCAGATACTAATAGCTATCGTAACATATGACTGCTATATATTTTTTTTCTTCTGTAAATCAAATCATTTCTACATTCCTACGAAGCAGGCTCTGATTTGCAAATTGTCCGGTACCGGTACCGGTACCGTAATGAGTGAGCTAGTCAGTCAGTCAGTCCATCAGAATCCTTTCTTCGGCAAAATAAGGAGTACCGTACACATTAGAACCTTGATTTTTGGCATGAACGTGCATCAGGGGACTCTTACCAGCAAGTTCTGAGCTGACCTACCTTTGATGAAAATTTGACCTACTTAGGTGACCTATAAACCGCGAAATTGGCAAAAAACATGTCCTAATGCATCCTAAGACCATGGAAATGCGCTTAATTAGGTCAATGTCAGTTTGACCTGACCTAACTGGATCAAGGTCAATGTGACCTACTTTCTGACCTAATTAGGTGACCTAGAAACCTACTTTTGATGAAAATTTGACCTACTTATAGGTGACCTATAAACCACGAAATTGGCAAAAACATGTCCTAATGCCTTTAGGAGGCATGTTTTTGCCAATTTGGAAATGTGCTTAATTAGGTCAATGTCAGTGTGACTTGACCTAATTGGGGCAAGGTCAATGTGACCTACTTTCTGACCCAATTTCGAAATTGGCAAAACCATGTGCCAATGCCTCCTACGACCATGGAAATGGTCAGTCTTAGGTCAAGGTACACACTTAAGTCATGTGAAACCCTACTTCGTAGGTCCTGTGAGTCACACTACTCATGTGTATATATATATTCATTTATTTCCGCTTGGTCGATGACGGGCGCTGTGATCAGCAAATAAAAAACCTTGAACCTTAATGTTTTCAATTGACTTTTCTGACAAGCGTTGGGATCCACTGATTAACTTGGCATAATAGTCTACAGGAGGAGGGTGACTCCGAAGAATATCAGCTAAAGGCATTTTATAGATCAATATTTCGACATAGATTTATTCATGTCTTCGTCAGGAATGGTCACAGTGAATTGAATGGTGAAACTTCATGAAATGTACTCTCAGAATCCAGGAGACAGACAATGTAATTGTACGTTGCCAAATTGCCAAATTACAGTTCCCGTTTCCCGGCAGCTTCCGTCTTGTGTAATTTTATTCATGCCTGCAGCCGGTAGGGAATAATGGTACTGCATACTTTGCTTTGAAGAGATTCACATTCGTACAGGATTAATTGTGTGCATTTACATAAACACACAGATCACCGGCCTTCCGACCAAGAGCTGCCATCCATTCACGCTTAAACACACAAGTCACCGACTACACGACCAGGACTTGACATTCATACTTATTACTTACACTGGGTGACCACCGGTTCCGGCCAGGAACGTTATCGATCCATTTGCTAATAACTTCAGATCACCACTCTCGGCCAGGAACTGCCATACATTCAAGCTGACACACACGTCTCCGGCCTCCCGGCCAGGATTTCCCATTCACACATACTTCGTACAATGGGTAACCACCGGCCTCGACCAGTAAGTTAAACGATCCATACATCCAGAGGCTACGGCCAAGATCTGCTAAGTCACTGTTTCGTCAGGAACTGCCAGCCAACATGTGCTATCCGTGTCGAGATCCTAAGTGAATTGTAGCCATGATCTCTCGGCTTGATAATTCGTCCAGGGAGCCTGACCGCGGAGTGAGTCCCTATTGATTACCAACGCTTGGAGAGGTGTAACCAGACACGATACAGTAAGGCGGAAACCAGACGCCGGGTGCAGTTTGTCTTTGTCGAGTTACTTCAGGCTCGCATACAGTCCAATGGGATTTAGCGATCAATCCGCCTTGCGCACTCGTAAGATCCACACTTGAAACAGTACCAATATGATGCGTGCCTTAGCTGTAGTATCCACACACCAGTCACGTTCCTGCCCCAACCCTTCACGATCCCTGTGGACCTCATAGTGCCCATACACACGTGACGGGATGTAATTCCGTTTCCTCACAATGAGTCACCCCTCTCAGTCACATTATACTGACATCGAGCGAACCCCTCTCAGTCACATTATACTGACATCGAGTGAACCAGTCCTTGTTCTATCTTCTTAATGCTGAGCGTAAGCAAGGAAGCAACAAGTTCCATTTTTCAAGTCTCTGGTATGACCCGGCCTGGGATCCAACCCAGTACCTACCGCTTACGAGGCCGACGCTCTACCATTAGGCCATCGCAGTGCGGTTTCTTTTGTCTGATGCAGCACTTATGCCATGCATATATGTCAACAGTTGCGCTACGTATCTCATCGCTGCCTGTAACTGGTATGACAGTCAGTCGTCTAAAACATAAGTCATTACCGTCATTGCAATCACTCATACAACACTGTCATCTGTCACAAGATTGCAGGATTTTTCTTCCAAGCCTCGCGTGCTTCTGTGAATTGTGGACTGTGTGAGCCCACGCGATAAGTTCTTTTTTGTCCTCATCACAGATCGCAACAACGGCTCTACTGGTTTATCGTATCTAATCATCCAGCGGATAGTACTTCTGAGCTCCCCCGATGTTGAAACGCTTGCGTAGAGATAGTCTGGACGTTCAAAATGTGGTTTGTGGATTTGTCAATTTTGGGTTTGGTAATAATGCATAACTGATCGAGGTTGGGCCACACACCAGGGCAGCGACTTCCATCCCCACCATGCCCCGTGCCATGGCAACCGTAGATAACAATCCACTTTAACCGCGCCTACGCCAAGGCTAACACAATCAAGGTCGAGCCTACATCATTAGGAGCGCGATATTCTCTACAGTATTCCCATCTACTGCCGCGCTGCCTTTCTAGGCAGACTGGGTTCTCGTCGATTTTTCCCAGACGAAAACTCCCAATCTGTGGTATTTTCGGATATAGCGACTCTGCTAGCATATTCATGTTAAGCAACTTCGTTTCCGGATTATAGATCTATCTCCATAGGTAGGGTTACGACCGTGCTGTGTGCCGAGAGTGCATCGCTTCTCTCAACATTCTGAGCAGCGTTCTGAGTTTCTGTCCACACAGGCTGCAGACTATAACAAAGCGAAAACTTTCAGTTTGAAAATGTGTGGGGGAGGGGGGGAGTTGGCTTAATTACAACGCATATGAGAGAAGTGGGAAGAGGTGCCGACATACTGACAGAGCCACATGACTTCACAGTATACTCTTCTGGTTAACCTATTCTAAAGCACATACCAAGAATCTAGCGATTCGTGATATGTGTTGTATCTCAGGTACGCTTTTATTGTCCTGGTTCATGTGGCAACTTGGATGACATGACCACACGGCCCCTAGCACCGGCATAAGCGGTATCAGATACAAATCTAGAGAGCTATGATGGAAATGCGCTGGCAACTCGTATATTGGTAATTGGTGAGCTGTGTCACTGTGACACCTCGTGCACTGGGGATTGGTGAGCTGTATCGTCGTCAGATGAAAATGACGGCATTTAACACAATGTCACACTCAAGTTTGTTTCACTCATATGGTGACAGCCAGTTTGGTTGGTGGAGGAAGACTGAGTACCCGGAGAGAATCACCACCCGTCGGGCTCGAACCGGTGCTGATTCAGCGGTGTGGTGCTAGCGGTCACCAGCGATGCGCCTTAGACAACCGTGGGGATGAATGTATCAAAGGAACGGTACTGCCGCGAGAAAGGCACGATATACGACTCTACTCCTGCCAGGACGTTCATCAATCCGTGAGGTGCAAGGCAATCTACGCCATTGGCGCTGGTCTATATATGGCACTGTCAGATATAGATTTGCGCATAGGCTCACACCCAGACTACAGTTGTGAGATAGGGATTGCTAACGCGGACCAGTGCCATGATCGGAATACCGAGACAAACTCTTCTTCCGTCCCTGTACCTATGATGTACCTATCTGTAAAAACGCGCTCACAAGTACTTTAGTGACGATGTCCTGAGGGTCAGTCACATGTATTTCTCATCTTTCGCCAAGCGTAGTTTTGCATAATCTCGGAGGAGGTGCTCGTCAGAATTATTACCGGGGTTGTAACCATCTGGTTTTCATGAAAATGCATACCGACAATTTTGATCAGCCGCACCCACGCCCTCTCGGCCAGCCACCCAATACTGCTATCAATGAAGGTGTGAATTCCCGACGACACCATGCTGCCAATAGTTCTCGTAAGTGCAGCCGTAGCTTTTTCATCGAGATTCCTGAGCAATGTGAGAGATTCCAGGTGATTTGACCCACTCATGCACCCCCACTGCCTGCCGTTTGGATACGTTAAACTCATGAGCTGTACAAAGATCGTAATGCCTGCTAACAGGTAGGGTTTTGAGGGGTTCGGCAAGTGTAGCATCTTCGACAGGGCGAGCCAAGTTGTGTCTCGCACTCTGTTGGTTTACGAGCCCAGGCCTTCTCTGTTATTACGGACCACCACGAGACCCGCGTTCGTTTTATCTTGGCGGTTACCCATTCTTTCTTCTATCTGTTTCTTCAAGGCTACGCTGAACCTCTGACTCTTCTTTCTCCGTGAAGTTTTGCTTCTGCGGGGATAAACTCGTCTAATCCCTTGAGAGTCAATAGGTTATTAACAAGCTCACCCAGGGTTTGCTTAGAGCTTTATCAAGAGATAGCAGCTCTCTCGTGAGGACAGAAGGATCTTCGAGCGAACTGCGAGTACTGTCTGTTAGTTCCTCTCTCAGCGTTTCCTGAAGAGCAGATTGTATGTATGTTGCAAATTAAGTTCACTCGACGTCTTCTGGCGAACATTAACTTCGGTTGCGGTGTAATCTGGTAGCCTACGGTCACTCCTCAGTGCATTTGTGCAACCCTTGCCCATCTTTATATCAATTGTGATGATAGATAGAAATCGTCTAGTGTTGCTCTCCGGCGTCAATTCTCACGCGTCAGATAACGTGTGTTGTCATCGTCGCCGAGGGAGAATTTAGCGCTATCTGTTGTGGTGGGTTTGAAGACTCTTGTCTGATGTACAGCGTCCGGTAGGATGCACCCACCTTACCTTGGGTAAGCTCTAGTCGGACCAGATTAAAAGTCCTCGTCAGTTGATGTTCTGAAACACTTGGCCCAGGCAAATTCGGAGAACGACGTCTCTTACACGTTCTCATCCTTGCTGGTCTCAGCCGCAACCGCGTTGCTGCCAAGCTTGTCAACCGTATATCCCCCTTCTGCCATAATATTGAACATTCAAACACTCTTCAATATAGTTTTCTTCGCAATTAACAACAGCTTTACAATACGGACGGAAGCTCGATTCCTATCGACGACTGAGAGAACTGCTGCCTGTGGTAGTACGCCAGAAAGCCTTCGTGACAGACAACTCTAGCTAGATGGACGCGAACCATACAATGAACGGACTCCTTCGTATTCTCGACCACAACGACGTCATAGTTTTCGATACAGCAGGATTTCGCCGTCAACATCACTCTCACGATTAAACATGCCAACCGCACCATTGTGAACAACCTTGGTAACGTTATCGAGACGAACTTCGGCGTGAAGCTGGAGCAAGTCCTTCGCGTCGATGGCAGTAACGTATTCTTCTGTTTCACCGACCTTTGGAAAACGTTGAGTGAGCGGGAGAATACAGTTTACCAAGGCATCTAGGATGACAATCTAACGGCTTCGAGAATCTAACTTGGAGATGCTGTAGACCGACTTGCGCATCATGCTGGTCGCGGAACTAACAGATTATGACCGCGTGCATCCGTAGACCTGGAGTCCATAGACCTGGAGAAGTACTACAATGAAAGTATCACAAAAATGACTTAATCTTCGTGGCACGGATATTGATTGGCTTCATTCTCGTATACCAGTCAGCTAAAAGAAAAATGCGTAAATCAGGTCATTGGGATCCATACCTCTGTGTTAACATAGAAAATTGACGATTTATCGAAGCGATTTACGATATTGTCACGGTACTATCATTTACGATCAAATCGGCTGCGGCAAAACGGAGTCTATAACGGAATAGACAACGAATTTACAACGAAAATCATATGGATTACAAATATATACTGATCAGCGATACGGATTCGATATTTTTGGAACATGATGTCTTGCCGGCATCATTGCACACTTTCTGACCGTTTCTCTCTAGAAGTAAACTAGGATATGTGTATGTATGCTACGAGTGTTGTTATTTTTTTATTTGTTGCTTATGCCGTTATATGAATTAGGTCTTTGGATTATGGACGCGGAAATTATTTAATGGACGACGGCTGAATATTGAATGACGGACTAGACGCTTGTATTCATCTTCGACCTTCTTCTCAAATACCCAAATGGTAGGGGGACCACCACCACCAAAGGTGGATACCAATGCGTCCTTCTTTGTCCTACATGGTGAAATGAGATCAGTTCGTGGATGGGATGTGAAAGCCAGAGAAGCGGATTCAGGATCGGCCACATGGGTTGTTCAAGCTTTTTGCTGGCGAGAGCACTGTAGGGAAGACTGTAGCGCCCCATCGAAGAAAAACGACCTGCTGTCCGAGCTCGCCTTCTCTGTGGGTGAATTGTGCGTAGATGACGTCACATCCGGTGATATCACGTCCGGGGCAAAGATCGTGTGAAGGTCAATCGTCAAAGATGACTTCCGGGTGTTCTAGAGGAAAAGGTTATGTGACTTCCGGTGTGTATCTGCACATGCGCAATCGGGGAATAATAGAAAAAGGGCCTTGGGATGGTCATTTTGGCCTACGGGGTTGGGAGGTATATGGAAACGGACTGGACATGCCGTCAACTGGCTCGAGTTATGCCCCTAGTGGGCCTACGCGATCGGGGGAGGGGTGTAATCTTGAAGGACTTGGCGTATTGAGGACTTTTGGGATAGCCTGGATGGGTAGTGATGTTATGTTGGAGTGGTGATTTCGTCTGCTCGCGTCATTCTGTGCATGCGCAGTCGGGCAGTAGTATAGAAGGTGGGCATCTGAGGTGGGCGTTTGGGGCGAGGTGGACCATTCGTGGCCTAAATATAGAATGCAGGGTCTCTTCTCGAAGTGTTTGGTGTGTAAACCACGTTTTGGACGGGAATTGATATGCGCCTGCGCAGTTGAAGAGTAGTAGCGAAAGTGGGCATTTCGGAAATATGCATTGGCGTGTTTGAACGTTTTAAGGGGTAGTCTTGGTTCAAATATAGGCTCTCGTCCCGTGTTTACAATTCAAGTATGCTCTCGTCTTGTTCAATCTGAATCTACTCGTGCCAATCGTCGACTATTCTTCTCCATCGCCCGTTGGCCTAATCATCATCCAGGATACCGTTGAGGCAGCATGTCCTAGAACAGCTGTTTCGACATTTTGATGGCATT
Source organism: Hanleya hanleyi (assembly GCA_036873755.1). Lineage (NCBI taxonomy): Eukaryota > Metazoa > Mollusca > Polyplacophora > Lepidopleurida > Hanleyidae > Hanleya > Hanleya hanleyi. The sequence goes on along the minus strand of JAVTVY010052050.1, from coordinate 12,923 downwards.
TTCCGGGGCCTGGGTGGGTGGTAACCCCATACCCTCCTCTAAGTGATGCTTGGTCTTCATGATGGACCTATGTGTGGGATCGCCCTTCATTTCAAGCAACAGCAGGCTATACTGTTCATATATCGCCATGGATGTCTTCCTAATTTTCGGTCGCATTCGGACGTGAACTTCTTGCAATCTATTCTGCCCACGTCCTCGATTACCGCAGCGTGTGTATTAACGGTCGCTGTCATAATACGGTCCCAAAAGGTAGGTACTCTTTTTTCCACACTCAGGCTTCCCTCACTGTTTAGGCCATTTTATTGTCGTGCGTCAAACGCCATATGGCCAATGCAGGGTCAGCAGATTCTGGGCACGGGAGTTGTGTTGATATCTTCTTTGGGTAGTATCTGTTTATTATGCAGCAGAAGACATAGCCTGATCACCCATTGGATGTCATCCATGACAGCACATAATTTCTCGTCTGCGTAGAGTTGCATCAATAATAGCATCGGTGATTTCTTGTTGGCGTAAGGCACGCACGCTCTCAGATTGGTGTAGTTCATCAGTTCGCCCTGGGGCCTCGACTGGAACGTCGGTTTGCTGTAAAGATTCAGCTAGAATATCTCCGTCGTCGGATCCAAATTTTACATTTAGCAAAGTTGATGCTCAAGGAAGATTGTGTCATGTGGACTATTTATAGTTCAACTCTGGATGATCGGAGATGGCACGGGCGGCTTCTGATTGAACAATGGATGTGGACTGATGATGGGTATTTGATACCACCACATCCACACTCCTCCACCACACACACATACACACGTGTGTGTGGTGGAGGTGGTGTTGGTGGTGTGTGTGTGAGTGTGTGATTGTGTGTGGTGGTAATGGTGTGTGGTGGTGCTGGTGTGTGTGTGTGTGGTGGCGCAAATTTGTGGTGGTGGTGGTGACGTCACTTTCATGATGGGTCAGGGACCAATTGTCAAAACATGTGCGTGTGATTGGATGGTTGAAAATGTGTTAAGGCTTCACGATAGGGCATTAAGGGGTTATTATAAGGCATTAGGATAGGGCGTTAAGGCATTGAGACGAACGTTAATGTGTTGGGATTGGCGTTAAGTCGTTGAGATAGGGCGTTAAGGCATTATCTTGGGATGTTAAGGCGTTGAGACGGGTGTTAAGGCGTAACGATGAGCATTGACGGACATCACTGCATTTCGATTAATCAGTGTCAATTCCATGTGATATCTAGACCCTCCGGAGCTTCTGAGCTATTTCACCAGGGTGTTGAAGCGTTATGCTAGGCGGTGTTGGGCGTTACTGTCCATAAAAGCAAGCCTATCCCAAAGACGTGCACAATCAACCGGAGAGATAAATCTGTTGGCCCATTCTTCAGTTGTCTCACCTGATTTGACCATTACTACCCTAAGATGCACCAGGGTACCGGCAGCACCATTAGGTTAGGGCACATGCGTGCGATGACGCCACTTCCGGTGATGACGTCACTACTCGTGGTGAGCACACATCCCGGCGGAGGTGTCACTTTCGGTGATGACGTCACTTTCATCAAGGGCCAGGGGTCAATGATCCAACCATGTGCTTGTGATTGGACTGTTGACAATGCGTTACGGCATTACGATAAGGCGCTAAGGCATTAGGAAAGGGTGTTAAGGCATTGAGATGGGCGTTAAGGGGTTGAGACGGGCGGTAAGGCGTAATGACGGGATTCCTCTTCCCTCGTTGCATGTATAATGCTATGCATATAACTTTGAAGTGACTTGGGAATAGTCAGCACCTCCGAAAGTGCCCTTTCTCTGCTACTCCTCAGTGTGCATGTGCGTATCACCACCAGTCTCTATCCGATAACCAAGGGTTGCTCATCTCTACCCCAAAACGTCCATTCAAATGCCCTTTTCTACTACTGCCCGACTGCGCATGCGCAGATTGATGGCAGGTCTACTACACACTAGTCCAGTCGGACTTCAATATGACACCCTACACGACCCATTCGAACCGAAGATAGCGCATCTCTATCCCAAAATTACACGCAATAGTCCTACTTCCACTACACACCAGTCCCGTCCGACTCGCCCCCACGAGTGCTTCAGTATGACACCCCATACGACCCATTCGGACCACGGATGGTCCACCTCGACCCCAAAACGTCCATTCAAATGCCCTTTTCCCAAAATTCCCTGGCTGCACATGCGCGCCATAGACTTCTCCTACACACCAGTCCAGTCGAACGCTCTCCCCATGGCCCAAAGATGGCCCACCTCTAACCAAAATGACCACCCAAATGCCTTTTTCCACGACTGCGCACGCGCAGTGACACCGGAAGTCCCATGACCCGGAAATGACCTTGACCCCGGAAGTGACCTTTGATCCGGATGTGACCTCACAGCGGGTGTGACGTCAGCTCCACGGGACTCCACACCGTGCAATCTAGGTGCACAAAAATGCGACAATGTTTGTCGTCTTCCTATTCTGAACAGTCACGTGAGTTGTGTTCACCTTCGATGGAAGATCGATAATGGCTGGCAATGGAGTTACCACGGCGAGTTGCGGGCTAGAATTGCGTGAGAAATTGCGGACCTCCTTCTGAGTTGATCACCAACGCGAAACCCCGACAAGAAGACCCACTTCAGCGAGATAATGCGTGTGTCGAGGAAGTTTGTCATCTTCCACGAAGAGCTGGGTTGTGACATCACTAACCTATATAAGCCAGCATCAACTAGAAAATCGTCCGATTAGAAGCAGTCCCTTCCTTCACTTAGGTACGCAGATCGAACTGCCATAACCGCATAGACCACGATGATCAGAAGAGACTCTCACAGAAGCCCTACGGGGTGAACAGTTCGGGAATGAGGTCCAGGTTATTTCCGATACGTTCATTCGGTCGTAATTCACGCATCGTCACGACAAATGGTGATATTATTAGTTATTCAGGTTTTCCACCGGGTGTATGGAAAGTTACGACCCTCCCTGAAACTCCTACACCCTGAGGCATCAGCCGAAGGGTGTATGAGTTAATTTCAGGGAGGGTCGTAACTTTCCATACACCCGGGGGAAAACCTGAATAACGAATTTATTACCCCTAAAGCCTTTTATCTTATAGTGAAAACACTGAAAAAGGCCTATCATTTATAACCAACGGTACAACGGACAAATCCAACGGGCCATTTCGGTTACGAAACTGTCCACATTTTGCTACGGCACTGTGGCAAAGGCGCGCCACACACAATCCATTCGATCTGCTTTCGTTCGGAAATCGACTTTAATTTTTGGAACAATTAAATAACACCTTTTGGTGAGTTATTTGTCCGAAACTTCGGTAAAAATAATGCACTATGACTTTATTCCATTACATTTTGACGAGTGAGCGAAAGTTATTCCATGAATATTGAGATATGGTCAGCTGAACTTTCGAAGCGAGAGCGTCGTTTCTAATCGCACGTGAGTTGTTTTCTATACACCCCGAGTACACACCCTGCATACCAAACGGCTGCTCCAACTTCCACCGGAGGGTGAACTTCCGCCGGAGGGAAGGGCGTGAAAAATGGTAGGACAACTTGTTGATTTTTACGTTGCTATGTCAGAACCATACCCTATCAACAATATCATATTGTCTCAGTCGTTAGATGGCACGTTTATTTAACTAGCTGACGTGTTTTTGAGAACGGGATAATTCTAAATAGACAATTACATCCATTAGAAGCCGAATCTAGGAACCTTTCTTAGAAAAACTACATCAAATATGCATTTTATCTAATTAATCAAGAATATACCTACGACCGTTATGTAAAACGAGGTTGCCTTTTAATGGTAAGATGTTATTTATATGTGAAAAAGAAGAATTTCGATGATTTTAAGACGCATGAATATGACCTGTGTGGAAGTGGCGATACAACATACGGCGGAGTGAGATCTGACTACCGCCGGAGTCAATAATAATATGATACAGTTACCGCCGGAGTATCTAACAGGCACGGCGGAGCGGGGGAGGGGCGGGGGGAAGGAGCTACGGGGGCTGAAGCCCCCCCCCCCAATATTTTGAGCAGAAAAAAATAAATAAACAGTACATTAAAGTTTTGATATTTTTCCAGAGAGAATGACAAATGTGATGCGGTAAAAGGCCTACTATTATCAGAATGCAGCAGAACGCAGCGTTTTGGATTTCTAAATTCGACAATTTTCTAGGTTGTCCGTCTGTATAAGTCTTATGAAGTTCTCAAAAATATAACGTGGAGGCTGAACCGAAAGTGTTGGATATCTTGAAGTTTTAAGAAATGGACAGGCCATGCAATCAAAAACATAACAGTCGGGACTTAGTTCCGGATTGAACAACCTTTTACCTCAAGGGCGTCGGAAGCCATGGCCGTACCACTTTTGCGCAATAAACAAAAATGTGAAAGAAAGAAAAAAATAAAAACGAAGAAAGAAAGAAATAAACACAAAATGAAATGCAAACGAACTAAGCAGTTTTGGTAGCTTCCAAGTTGAAGAAGACTTTGATCGGTCCAGAGCGCCAGTGAATTTGTTAGCGGCACTGAGCACCAATCGTGAATAGTAACATGTACGTTCATATGCACGATGCCGTTTGATGTTCACGTTATTTTATCAACGAAACAAAAAATTAGTTTTCTTCAAACGAATTCGTTTTTCGTTTGTCCAATTTGTCATACACGCTGGGTTGTTTCTGGGTGCATTCTACCTTTCCCGGTCCGTACCCGACCTTGTGATTAAGCTTCCGGCGGCCCCTGGACCCTCGCCTAAAGTGCTATGATAGGGGCCGTACCACTTTGTATTTGCTTCCGACGCCCCTGTACCTTGGGGGGGGGGGGGGCTGAAACTCCGTGACTTTTCCGATTATCATATTGGGGTTATTTTGAGCCTATTTGCATGATCCCCACCCCCCCTCCGAGCAGAGGATCATGGGTAAATTCAAAATGGCGGACATGGGGGGTACCAGAAAAGTGATGTTTTCGCCATATTTCTTAAAAAATTACACAAAAATACAGCATATTGATTCAACGCGATTTTATGCATTTTACTGAAACCATATGTCTTAGCATCACCAAAAACCATCCCCTAATTTTTCCGGCTCCCTCCCTTCCCCCATTAACCCTACCAGTCCTGGGGGAAGGGGTGCCAAAATGCCCCCCTACCAAACTTTCTGCGATATCTCTGGAACGCCAAAAAATGGAGAGCTTAAACTTCATCACGTTATAATATTGGGGTCAGTTTGAGCCTATTTGCATAACCTCACGAGCAGAGGATCATGGGTAATTCAAAATGGTGGCCATGTTGGGTACCAGAAAAAGTGATGTTTTCGTCATATTTCTTCAATTTCTTTACTTTTCTGTATAGAAAAGTGGGTAAAGCTTATTTTATTTCATATCAGATTATTATTTACTAATTTATCATGCAGTTTTTGCGAACAAAAAAACAAAATTAAAAAAATTCGAAGATTTTGACCAAAAATCGTCCAAAAATGCTCTTTTAGAAAATGACGTCCAGGCCAGATAGGGTTAATCCAAAGCAAGTCTGAAATAGGCTGTACTGTCTAGAAAGCACAATTTTAAATCTAGATTTAAGAATATCCCAATCTAGATTTAAGAATATCCCCGACCTACTAGAGAGAAGAAAGTTAGTTCCGTTAGTTCACTCTACAAAAGTTCTTCTAAGTCCAATATTCCGTCAAAATGCAACAGGACACCCTTTACTAAATATAAATTTGGTTGTTTCGCCGACAGTTTAGGGGTTACAAACTCTGACACAGGGGAGAATGATTCGCCAAAGAGACCGGAAAATGATAATGCTGACGAGAACACCTAGGCCAATACACGAGTTGGAACGATCAGGCGTAAATGTCGAGGATAAAATTGGTGATGATCATGGCTATGTCTGCATGGTTAACATATAGTAAAGTGGCCTGATCGTGTACATAGACAAACGCAATTAGAGATTAGATCCTCCGGCGGTAATCACATCTTCGAGACATGCTCCTCCGGCGGTATTTGTACCATATACGAACATGCATGAGCTAGAAAATCTAACATTGACCGAAGTAGATTGAACTATTTGAAACTACACGCTATCAGCCTGCTGTTAAGGAACTATTCTTCATATATCTATAACTTATTTGGCGAAGATACAAAGATAGATGATTTTTTAAGCATCTAATCACTGTTATGTTGCAATATAGCTCTTAATGTCATATAAAATGAATTGTAATTGAAAAATAATACAAGGACGAGTTGAAAATTTCACACGAATCGCTAACACGTCCCAGTGAGAACATTTTCTCATTCAATTTTCGAGTAGTAAATACGTTAAAACTACCAAAAAAATGAAAAATCTGAACTTACTTAGCTTCTCAAATTTGTAATTTCCCTCCGGCGGAAGTTGACCCTCCGGCGGAAGTTGGAGCAGCCGTTTGGTATGCAGGGTGTGGAGTAGCAAGATATCACTCGGGGTGTATGGGTTTATACGTCCCGACCTTTTAACCAATCACAATCCAGATATGGAATACAAATTTGCTTGTGGGGTAATAAAGAAGGATGTGGTACTCTGAAGCCAGAAGCCTGATAGTATCCAGCTGTACATACATAATACTACAGCAGAGTACATGTATCTACATCAACAAATATACATTGTTCGTGGCTACGCTTGTTTATTAACTTGCAGCGTGTACGGGCTGGAGATCGAATCTCGTACAGATCAAATCTCGTACACGTCGCACGTGCGCGCGTTCAGAGCACGTTGTGACTTTCTATGTGGATTGTTTTGTGCGGAGGTGAAGTTTAATTTGTCTGTCAAAATTTCCACTTCTTGGTATAATTGGAAGTATTTTATTTTCTTTAATTGTTTTCCGGGGCATACTTACTTCTGGTTTCCATCACACGGGAAGTCCATTTTATCGCCAACCAATATAGGTAACATGATTGATGACCATCATGTTCATTCCACGAAAGCCAGACGACAGTCCCACTTCGACAGCTGTGTTTATGTCATGTGACACGGGGCGCAGTCATTGCTTTTGTTCGACCGCCCCTCCCTATCTCCGAATGAATGTTCACAGTGAAATGGCGGCAAACTCACATTTCCAGTAAATCAGTTTCATCTTCCGGTTGAATTTTTCGTCATGAAATAGTATATAAATATACCAATCTTTATATTTTTGAAACGAGTATTTCTTCAGGGTTCCAAATATATTATTAAAATTAAAATCGGATAATTAGTGGATAAGCTATCAGCTGACGGTCGAAGAGTTATACTTCCGATGACTGCCGAAGATTTTCCGGAGGTACGGGAAAATAATCTCGTTTTTCGTCCAAATAACGACAGTCGCTGTTCAGCCTTTCATTGTGAACAGGTCAGATTGATAAATTGTCCAATTATTATATATTATTTCTTCTAAAATTACTCAAATAATTTTTTTAAGTGCATGAACGATGATATTTACAACAATTCAGCATAAAATTGCGACTTTCGTCTGCTGTACGAGAATTGCTCTCTCTCGTGGGTTAGAGGTACCTAAAAAGTCGAGTTAATAACTGCTCCCGCGCGTGCAGGGAAAGGTCACGTAACCCGCGAAACTCCTCACAGGGAAGGGTCTTGATCCCAGCACTGACCAGGTCAGTTTTTGTGTCTCTCAAGAAATTACTTCTATATAAAATTGAAATAAACCGTGAAAAGTGTACGAGATCTGATCCCGAAGCCGTACAACAAAGGGAACAGTCTGCTAACGACAGTTATTTATCTTCATCAGGACTCCAGTTATACTGTAGAAGTAACAGGGCAAAACAGACATTGACGGAAGATTTAGTAACATTGCTAATTTGCAGTGAATCCTACGAAAGCCGAGAGGGTTCTTCAGAGTTTTACTTTTTTCCGACTTCTGACTTCCGACTTCTGACTTCCGACTTCCGACTTCTGACTTCTGACTTCCGACTTCTGACTTCAGTCTTAGGATTTTTTTGCTTTTATAATGCATTACATCTTAAATTATGAAACCTGGAATGACAGAATACCATTATTATGAAATCGTGTGCTTGAAAAACTGATTGCATTTACTTTTAATAATCAGATAACCATTGAAGTTTATCTGCAGTTATGTTCTGATTATTAAAATGCGATAACTTCTAATGTAAATCGAAATACCTTATGTCACAAGTCAAAGGCGCCTCAATTACATAATATAATAGCACAATTCTATTCAACTGATCATAATTACTTCCGAAATATTATAAATAAATATATAAATATACATTTCTCCTGGTTGATGAGAAGCTTTCTGGAACTGGAAAAAAATTTGATATGCAAATAAGCTATTGGTGAGTTGATTAGACAGACAAATACGAATATTTTAGATTCTGATACCTTTGCAGTCCATTAACTTGTGTAAGGATGTGGTTAGTTGAAATGAATTTTTAATAAATATGAATCGCACGAGTATTCATTTGTTACTTCATATTTGTTAATAAGATATCATAATCCGTGCAGTTTCCAAAATAAAGTCCTTTATAATCTGTTGATATGTCATGAGAACCGTATTTCTATAAATTCTTATAACTTTTTAGAACTAGTTTTCATGATGCTGTAAATAAGCAATATTACAAAGAAAGACATTAGACTTATCGCTTTGTGACAATTCCAGTATAATCTAGCCATTATCTTGAGTTCATTTGATGACTTCACCAAATACCATTTGCAATAAATTACATCATTAGCAGATTTAAACTTCAAACCTAATGTCTCTCTAACCGTGGCCTAAAACTGGACCTAGAACGTTGGGGTTCCCTTTTAAATTGCCAATACTATAATCAGAAAGACCAAAGCACAAAGTCACAGATAGAATTATAGGTATTATTATAATATATGTAAAGGTAAAGTTGCAAGGGGTGAATGAATGTCCAAAACTCTGAAGTCGGGAGCCAGAAGTCGGAAGTCAGAAGTCAGAAGTCAGAAGTCGGAAGTCAGAAGTCAGAAGTCGGAAGTCGGAAGTCAGAAGTCAGAAGTCAGAAGTCGGAAGTCGGAAGTCAGAAGTCTGAAGTCAGAAGTCGGAAGTCAAAATCAAAATAATAAACTTCAATGGTTATATGATTATTAAAAGTACATGCAATCAGCTTTTCAAGCACACGATGCCATAATAACGGTATTGTGTTATTCCATGTTTCATAATTTAAGATGTAATGCATTATAAAAGAAAACAAATCCTAAGTCTGAAGTCGGAAGTCAGAAGTCGGAAGTCAGAAGTCAGAAGTCGGAAGTCAGAAGTCAGAAGTCAAAAAGTAAAACTCTGAAGAACCCTCTCGGCTTTCGTAGCTTTCGTATCAGACCGCATTTAACCAGCGAATAAATGAGTCTGAATTCATCCTACCTTTTGGGGTGATGAAACACAATCCATTGCAATAACTTCATTGCATTAGCACAACATCAACACCGATAAATGATGTAAGAAAAGCACGCACGTATGAATACATTCAACAATTATATAGGAGTATAGTTGCGTTTACATCGTAAATCCTTCTTTAACTGTTGCGTTAGAGAAGCCAAAAATTAACTTACTAAATTCTGCACGAAGGTCTGTTTCGTACAGAAAATATACCCACGGTGTATACTATGAACGCTCACACTTTAGAATGATGTAAAACAGCGCCGACGAACATTTCAGCATGGATATTTTTATACAAAATAGGACACCTTGAATCGAATCAAATCTAATGTTTTCAATGTCACCAAATCTGCCGTGACATTAAATCGAAATATCATTTTGGTTCAAGGCGTCATATTTTAGATATATTAAAAAAGTATATACTAAAATGTGTATACGGATAACTCCAAAACGGACAAAAGCCGCATTTCAAACGTCCATCGACAGTTTTACGTCACTACCAACTCTGAGCGTTCATAGTATAAAATTGAGTATATTTTCTGCACGAAACATATAATTGTGCAGAAGTAAAGAAATTAAATGTTGGCTTCAATACCGTAACAGATAAACGGAAGTTTTCCTAGTATGTAAACGCTACTATATTCCTTCAAATATCAGATTATTGCGAGGTAATAAGATACAATACTGATCAAATAGCGCAGATATCCAAATCTGGTCAAAATACTTCCAATAATTTCATCCTTATCTCCAGATTAGTTTCAACAGATTGAAGGAGTGCCATATGAGAAGTTCAGAAACGGATTTCAGAACATCATTTTAGGCTATATATACAAAGAATAATGTTCATGCAGTATTGTGTATCTGACGTAAGAGATTGAACCTTTAATAAGAGATCGCGATACTGTTGGGAACATACCTGCTATAAATTTGAACTATATAGTCTATCTTAAAATTCGATTTTTCGATTTCTAGCATATATTCAAATATTTGAATATATAAGGCCCGATTTTTCGAGTGTGAGCAATTTCGAGTACATCCCTTATCTTCTAGCGACAATATATGGGAATATATATATATATATATATGTAGGAGTTCATTTAGAGGGAAATTTGATTTTATTTGGTGGCGTCATCTTAATTCTAGTGAAGGTATATTGGCAGAGTCGTGGGTTCATCTACTCGTAAGAATATGCTGGATATATATTGGCATAGTGTAGGTTTTTAGAGACTGCATTTTGTAGAGAGTTATATTATAGTGAGAATACATTGGCAGATTGTAGATGATCTATTATGATAAATTGTATTGGCAGATTGTACAGATCCATTTCAGTGAGCAGATATTGGCAGATTCTTGAGGTGAATTTCTCTTACAGTGAAAATATCTGCTACAGTGAGGATATATTGACAGATTCTAGAGATGATCTTTTATTAAAGTGAGAATATATTGGTAGATTACAAAGATCATCTTCTACTACAGTGAGAATATATTGGTAGATTGCAGAGATCATCTTCTACTACAGTGAGAATATAATGGCAGATTGTAGAGATCATCTTCTACTACAGTGAGAATATATTGACAGATTGTAGAGATGATCTTTTATTATAGTGAGAATATATTGACATATTGTAGAGATAACCTTCTACTACACTGAGAATATATAGGTAGATTGTAGAGATCATCTTCTACTACAGTGAGAATGTATTGGCAGATTGTAGAGATGATCTTCTATTATAGTGAGAATATATCGACAGATTGAAGAGATGGTCTTTTATTATCGTGAGAATATATTGACAGATTGTAGAGATGATCTTTTGTTATCGTGAGAATATATTGACAGATTGTAGAGATGATTTTCTACTACAATGAGAATATATTGACTGATTGCACAGATCATCTTCTACTACAGTGAGAATATAATGGCAGATTGTAGAGATCACCTTCTACTACAGTGAGAATATATTGACAGATTGTAGAGATGATCTTTTATTATAGTGAGAATATATTGACAGATTGTAGAGATCATCTTCTACTACAGTGAGAATATATTGACAGATTGTAGAGATGATCTTTTATTATAGTGAGAATATACTGGTAAATTGTAGAGATCATATTCCACTACAGTGAGAATATATTGACAGATTGTAGAGATCGTCTTCTATTATAGTGAGAATGTATTGGTAGATTGTAGAGATCATCTTCTACTACAGTGAGTATATATTGACAGATTGTAGAGATGATCCTTTATTATAGTGAGAATATATTGACAGATTGTAGAGATCATCTTCTACTACAGTGAGAATATATTGACAGATTGTAGAGATCATCTTCTATTATAGTGAGAATATATTGGTAGATTGTAGAGATCATCTTCTAATACAGTGAGAATATATTGACAGATTGTAGAGATCATCTATTATAAGTGAGGATATATTGACCGATTGTAGAGATGATCTTCTACTACAGTGAGAATATATTGACAGATTGTAGATATAATCTTCTACTACAGTGAGAATATATTGACAGATTGTAGAGATCATCTTCTACTACAGTGAGAATATATTGACAGATTGTAGAGATGATCTTCTACTACGGTGAGAATATATTGACAGATTGTAGAGATCATCTTCTATTATAGTGAGAATATATTGGTAGATTGTAGAGATCATCTTCTACTACAGTGAGAATATATTGAAAGATTGTAGAGATGATCTTTTATTATCGTGAAAATAAATTGACAGATAGTAGAGATCATCTTCTACTACAGTCAGAATATATTGACAGATTGTAGAGATCATCTTCTATTATAGTGAGAATATATTGGAAGATTGTAGAGATCATCTTCTAATACAATGAGAATATATTGACAGATTGTAGAGATCATCTTCTATTATAGTGAGAATATATTGGTAGATTGTAGAGATCATCTTTTATTATAGTGAGAATATATTTCCAGATTGTAGAGATAATGTTCTATCGCAGAGAGGATATATTGGGAAATTGTAGAGATGATCTCTATTATAGCGAGAATATATTGGCAGATTGTAGAGATGATCTCTATACAGTGAAAATATATTGGCAGATTACAGAAATCATCTACTAAATGAGGGGATATACTAGCAGTTTCTTCACTTATCTTCTAGACTAAATATATTGGCAGATTCTACAGTTACTCGTCCAGTGAGGACATATTGACATACTTTGGAATACATTTTCAGACGAGGATATACATTGTCAGATTGAAGAGGTGAGGATATATCTGTAGATTTGGGAGGATCTATTGACGAAGACATATCTGCAGATTTGGGAAGTTCGTCTTCCAGCGAAGATATATTGACAGATTTGAGAGGTTCATTTGTTATTGAGAATACATTGGTAAATTTGTGGTTCGTCTTCCAGGGAGGATATAATGGTGGATTGGTGGGTTAATCTTCCTGTGAGGATATATTGGTAGCTTCGGATGGTTCAACTGTTAGTGAGGATATATTGGTAGCTTCGGATGGTTCAACTGTTAGTGAGGATATATTGGTAGCTTCGGATGGTTCAACTG
>JAVTVY010052049.1:0-27388 GCA_036873755.1 Hanleya hanleyi | reverse complement strand
GTTACACCGTGTCTTCCAGCAGGCCAGGGTTGTCTCCCTTATGCCATGATATGTTCACAGACCACGACGAGCAATATGACACAGAAACTAGAAATTAGTGTTTCAAATTTATATGTCGACGAGAATCTATAAATACTGATTGTGAATTACCAGTATCTATTAATATTCGGTTATTTTAGGATGACACTTTCTAGCACAGATACCGGTAGCTGTATATTAGTCCGTGTTTCAGCACTGTTGTATCTATCTGTCAGTGACGAGGCCTGAGTTTACTTAGTTTTCATTCTAGTGTTCGCTTTGAATAAACTTCTTATATACCGTCCGATATTGATTCCTGTTTCATACTTGTACGGATATTCACAGCTGAGTCTGAAATATTCTGCCCTGAATCACACTATCTTAAATAACAGATTAAAATTAGTGACCAATCGTTTCCGATTGAAAATCGATAAATTTGCAGTTCATGAGAATCTATTTGATTGATTTTTCAGTCTACATAGCATAGATTCCTTCTGTTCTTTTTTAAATCTAATAGACTGAAAATAATTTCGATCGAACAGAAAGATTGACATTTCAATCTGAGACGATTGGAATTATAATTAGGGACAAGATCTAGTTCGATCTTACTAATTCAGAGGATATTACACGGCTGGTATCCGGTAAGAAAGAGCCTCTATCACACCACAGATCGACTCGGAAATAGTGGGAAAACGATTGGCTGCAGAATGTCGGATCTATACATAATAAATAATTCACCAGAAGAATCTGAGCGAACTCAGTCAAATTCGCCTGTTCCCGAGATCGGCCTGTGTCTGTTTAGCCCAATATATTAGTAGGCCTACGACGGGCAGTAATCTAGATGTTTTTATCCGAGGTCTCGATCTGCGTTTGACTTCGATGTTGTGCTAGCGTTAATATCGAAGGTATTCTCTGTCAAGCGAGCTAGGTGTTCATTTCCCTTCCGCTTGTTTAAATGGTCACTTAGAGAAATGCGGTAGGAAATTTCGATTGATAGGGTCTCGAGGAATAAATCATTGGTACGGCTGATAGGCTGAATTGTTTACTGGCATACGAGTTCGTAAAAGACACTAAACGCTTATCAGTCCGGCCACCCTCGCACAATTCTGACCATCGATTACCTGTTCGACATCCTGACATCTTTGTCAATCTGAGTCGAAACCCTTCCGATTGAAATTTCTTAAGGTGACTATTTAAATTTGTGAGCGAGAAATAAACATCCAGCGCGCAGGAGAAGAAATACCTGTTAAACGCTATCAAAACCAATAATCGAGATACTCGGGTATCGACATCTGGATTCAAAACAGCTCTTGGCAAAAATCCTTCATCTTTCTCATTCACCTTGACCAAAACGATCTACGCCGTTGTTTGTACGGGTGACTGGTGTATAATAAATGTCGGATTGGACACCTAAAGGTCGTTTTGATAACCCCTGCTGTTTTGCGCGCCAAAATGCATATATAGTGACGTCGAATAGGGGAATCTCCGTCATTGAAACCACTCCATGCAAGCTGAAGACATATCATATATAATCGAGCAAAACACCAGCAAATATGGTGGGTATTCATGTTTTTGTTTTATAATAGAAACGATGAATAACATTTGCAGATGCTGTGGTAGGATGAACATTAGGTAAACAGTTTATCGATTTATACTGTTTATACTAGAAAGTCGGAGAGTGAAAAGTGCCTCGACATATATTTTCAAAAATAACTATTATTTTTACCAATGAATCCTATCACATCTTATTCATGGACTGTATTATGAAGAAAAATGCATTAATACGGTACTCAACATATTTACTGGTAAATATATGTGATGGATGAATGGATTTCCTGGGACACTCATAGTACTGCAATATGGTGAAAAGATTCTGCACTTTGAGGTAAAAGCATGAAACTTTTATAGTATTCGATCGGCTGATTAAAATTTGATACTGGCCCACTTGAAATTATTCCAAGAGGGCCCTCAATTTCAAGATGGCAGCCATTGTAATGTAGATATCATGAGTTCATTTGGGACCCCAACGAATAGGGAGTTGAAACTTTCTGTAACATATCGTAGACTTAAGCGTTATAGGAAAATGAAAAGTTCCAAGATGGCTGCCTTAATGACGTCACGGTGACACATTATAAAATGCTCTCTTGGGGGTCGATTTTTCAGTCAGATTTTCGAAATTTACTATTTCTCCAGAAAAACTACGTAACAAATTAGGAAATAATTATTCGATGTGAATTAAAATAATTGTAAGGACTTTCATGTACAAAAAGCCAAATATTTCAAGAAAAACGTCGAAAATACAACTTTTTAGTCATACCCTTATGACCTCCAGTTTGAATCTACTCCTGGTCTTCTGTTTGGAGGGGTATGCAGATAGCCTCAAAATGACCCCAATATCATAAGCTGTGAAGTTTCAGTTGTCATTTTGTTATCTTCCATGCAATTATGGCCTAGTTGTGTTGCCGTCGTCATGTAAGTCCGTCATTTTATTAGCGCAATATCTGTAGAACCGGAGTGACAAAATTTTGGAAACTGATTCATCTAGTTATAGATCATATGCCTATTGAAATCACAAAATCAGATATTATTACAGCCGAAAAGGGGCATAGCTTCGTGACATTTGGGCCGAAGCAACTAATTTTCGATATGCGTCTGACCTACAATGTATACCTAGATGAATAAATGTTTTTCAAAATGTTGTCCGTGTACCTAACACGGTTCTGCGTATATGGCGGCAACGGAACGATGAACTTCTCGACAATACCCATGACCAAGCAGAAGATCATTAGTAAATTCAAAATGGAGGTCATAGGTGTGTGACTAAAAAGTTGTGTTTTCGTCGTTTTTCTTAAAATATTAGCATTTTTAAGCATGAAAGTGCACACAATTATTTTAATCTGCATCAAATAATTATTTCCTACTTTATTATCTAGTAACATAAATAAATAAAAAAAATTAAAAACAATTGTAAAAAATCAACCTCAAAAGGCATTTTTTAAAATATGACGTCACTGTCATGTAATGAAGGCAGCCATCTTGGATCTTTTCAGATTTTCCTTTAGCGGTTGAGTCCAAGATATGTCCTAGAGAGTTTCAACTCCCTAGACGATGGATTAAGAAAAAACGTTTAGGGGTTCCAAACGACTTCCTGATTTATACATTAGAATGGCAACCATCTTGAATTTGGCGGCCATCTTGGAATAATTTCAGGTGGGCCCACAGCACATTTAATCAGCTGATCGAGTGCTATAAATGTGCCAAGTTTCATGCTTTTACCTCAAAATGCAGAATTAACCCAATTTCATGCACCATATTGCAGTATTAGCACTCCTGGATGGCCACTGGTCATGCAGAACACGCCAGTAGTATATAGCCGTGATTAACCCTATTATTGACCTCTTTGCACTTAAACGTGTGGCGGTCACGTGGCGGAGGTCAAAGGTCATTGAGTGCCCTTGAGCTGACCTGTATCCTTTCATCCCGTCTCTGACCTTGGATCATGTCTAGACATGTTAGGGGATTCCTCCGCGGTGATGCGGTTTGGCGGTGATGCGGTCTGCCTCCGCGGACAGAAAGTAGGACCAAATACGTGGGTTTCCATGAGAATGTTGGGCAATCTTCAGGGGCGGGAGGGACCCCTGGTAGACTGATTGGGTCGAGTGAGTCAAAATGAAGCGCTCTTCCAGGGCCATCCATTCATGGGTGGGTGTATGTAAAATGAGGATTTGTCTCGAAAATATAAAAAGCGGAACACGGACTTTATCTCTAAAATAGGGGGAAACCCCTATTAACTCTATCCCAAAGGGCTAATATCGGTCCCTGGCTTATCGGGACCGGCTGAGAGGGTGGGGGAGTAGGTGTATGTAAAATGGGTGGGTGTATGTAAAATTAAGATTTGTGCCGAAAATATAAAAAGCGGAACACGGACTTTACCGCTAAAATAGAGGAAAACTCCTATCAGCCTATCCCAAAGGGCTAATATCGGTCCCTGGATTATCGGGGCCTGCTGAGAGAGTGGGTGTATGTAAATTGAGGATTTGTCCCGAAAATATAAAAAACGGAACACGGACTTTACCCCCTAAAATAGGGGAAAACCTCTATCAACCGTATCCAAAAGGGCTAATGTCGGTCCCCGGGCTTAACGGGACGTGCCTATCAAGTCAATCGGGTGGGTGTATGTAAATTTAGGGGGGTTTTGACTATGGGTTGTTTGGTGTCGTTTTTCTCGTCTCGCCACGAAAAACTTTAAATCAGTTTACTTTAGTCCATGCCATTGCAAGTGAACTGCTCCACCGTTTCGTCTGCCGACGGGTCGGCTAAACAAAGAGACGTCACTCTTGTGGCACAACGTCACAACTCGACAACTGTAGACTACTGCGTGTTTCGATCCAAGAGAGATAATCAGGATTTAGACACTTTCAAAGTTTCAACATTACTGCACAGACTGGATCTCTTCAGTATTAAGTTTTGTACCATCTTACTATTTTCGAGCATGGTATCTTAAAAGAAACTAGCCCAGTAAACAGAACAGAAATAGCATTCGTTCCTCATTATAAAATCTTAAGTATGTTTCATAGCTCATGCGAAAGTGTCAAAGAGATTTGTCTTCGCTTCCAGTACCCAATGATGACACGTGCGGAAAAAAAAATACTACAAAACGAAGATGAAGGATCCTCTGGACATTCACTTTCAGACTAACTTTGCTCATTTCACTTGTACTATAACAACCGACATCATGTACAGCTTCTAGAAATCTTGAAACTCCTGAAACTTAGAAAGATAATATCTTGGTGTTTTCCAGTGTCCCTTTTTTGATCTTTTTCGCTCAAATTCAAAATTATGCAAACAACATTACAAATCATTCGTTTCCTCTTAGTAACAATGGACAAAAAGATCCTCTTGTCATTAGCTTACAATTATCGGACAATGGTGGGCGCCAAGATCCTTTAGGATCTCTCGTTTTAAGCAAAGACACACGTCTCACCCAACCTTTCACATTGCCTTCAGTGGACACATTATTTAAGGGAAAGTACTACAGAATGGATACAGCAATAAGTATCCGAAACAAAGCTGCGCCTCTGAAAATATTGAGTAAGATCACATAGCATTTCTACCGAATGTAGATGCTGACAAGACCCAGCAATCTGATAGGCAGACGGGTAGAAATGCTACGTGAATAAAAGAAAAGGCTGGGGTCAAGTTGTTTTAACTTGAATTTAACTTTCCGGACACATACAGCGCCCAACAAATGTGAAATAATTGTGAAGCAACAATCATTTAAAAACTGATCACATTATTGGAAAGACGTAAAACATACACACAAAAAGTACACCTATAAAATACATGCTGTACAAAATAGAAATTTCATGCATTTGCCTTCAGTAGTTTTCAAGATATGGAGTGAATGAAAATGGGACAGACAGAGAAAAGGACATCATGCATAGACCCACGTAGACACTCACACCAAAACGTAACTAGAAGGGAAGGCCATTAGTATATAAAGCGTAAATCTTCTAGTGTTGTGGCTTCTCTGATTACGTCATGTGGTGTGACGTGGCGATGACGTCATTTCCGGTGACATCACTTCCAGGTCAAAGGTCACTTCCGGGTCAAAGGTTATTTCCGGGTCAAAGGTAATTTCTGGTCACGTGACGACCCAGCAAGAGTTATCTGCCCCTACACAACACCTCATTGATTCCAGTGTTAATCTCTGGGGAATGCATGTTTGGGGCAGGGTTATTGGGATGGTCAGCTTTTTTTCTTGTGGATTTTACTATGGGGTGTGGCACCTTGTTTTCTTTGTCTCGAGCTGTGATTTTGATTTTGTTGAAAAATTCTGATGATGCATGCTTCGTAGGCAGGAAGATCGAGATGGGCGTTCTGGGGTCTAGTTGAAGCCATAATGGTCCGATCGGGTCATGTGATGTGTTTTAGTGAAGCACCCGTGTGGAGTGTCCAACTGGATGGATGCGGGGTGAGAATATCGTGCATCTGCGCATGCGCGATAGAAAAACGGTATTTGAATGGACGATTTGAGGTTGAGATGGACCATTGAGCATTGTGAGATGTCATAGTGAAGCATTCGTGGGGGACTACCCCACTGGACTAGTGAGTCCATGTCGTCCGTTTTCCAGGTTCTGCGCATACGCAGGCAGAGAATTGTGGAAAAAGGGCATTTGAATGGACGTTTTGGGGTCGAGGTGGGTCCATCATGGGCGTACTGGGTCAGCGAGGGTAATGGGTATCCATGTGAAGCGCTTCTTCAGGCCGACCAAGTCATTCGTAGGTGCGTGTAAACTTTCCCCGGAAAAGATGCGGAAAACGGACTTTACGCCTGGTGAGTCATAGAAATGGGAATGTTGTTGTTGCTGAGATGGCGTAAGGCCAAAAAAAAAAATGTTTTGTTTCTGGTCGGAGGCTCTACAAAAAATTGATGCGGTGACGCGGTTTTTTTTTTTTTTTTTTTTTACCTTCCCTGTATATTTGCTATATAAATGACCATCACTGAATTAGATTATCAAATAATATAAATAAAACAGAAACCAACAATCAACAACAAGTATTAAAATAAGATTGCACTTTTTTAATGCACTGTTAGAGTGATTTAGAGTTTTATCAACTTCATCAATTACGATATAGTCAAAATACTGGCAGAATACTTCATATATCAGTCATACAGTGAATGAGTATCCGTGGTTGAGACTTTTACTGGCAGACATTTAAAATATCACACATCCACAGATTTTTTGCATATCATACATCACAGCAGCGATTGCAAGTTTCATCAATATCAATTACAATACACAGTAAAAATACTGGACATATTCATCCTGTAATTTTCTGATCACACAGTTGTATAGTTCGGATTTTTTATTTGGCCTGTCGACGTTTTTGAATGCTGGCCATATTTTTCGCTGCTGTGAATTCATCAGAACTTCAAAAGCATTTTGACGTGTGGCAGTGCCAACAACAGTTTCAGCGCGAGAATTCACTGAAAATATGAAAAATTTGCCAAATTCCAAAACAGAATTCATTTGTGACGACAGTGGAATAGATTGAAATTGTCCGCTTAGTTTGTCCGACACTTTAGCTGATATGGTGCCATCATATTTCTCATCGAGGCTGAACATGTCGCCAGTTTGGAGCAGTCCCCGACGGAGATCCTCAAAAAAATTCGCCACAGTTATATCTGTGCGTGCTTCCACGAGGCAGAAGGGTCTAAGAATGTTGGAATCTGACACTATCTGTACAGAAATAAGCATCATGGAACACCAGACGACGAACATCGAGAAACACCAGACGTAACAAACAGAACAACTTTCGTTTTTGGCCGCAAGCGGAAGCAAAACATAAAAAACAAGAGCAGACAACTCGCTTGATTTCTTGTAAACTCTTAATCGCTCATGAAAAAAAAATGGTTGATGCGCGGGTTTTGAAGTGATGCGCGCGCCGACCAGAAACAAAAGACTTTCTTTTTTACGCCTAACCGCTCAATTCTTGACACCAAATCAAGGGAAGTAATCCAGTTGCCGCTTAGTAGTAGAGAAAACAGAAACCCAGTACATTTCCCCTGTAACATTTGTGGAGGGATTTACAGTAACGCCGTAACGCGCTATCTTAACGCCTTATCATAATGCCAAAGCCTTATCTTAACGCCCGATCGTAACACCTTTAGGCATTGTCAACCATCCAATCACACACACAGATTGACCCAGGATCCTTGATGAGAGTGACGCCACCACTGGACATCGCCGAAAGTGACGTAATCGCGCGCATAAGAACTCCGATGTCGTGGAGTCGGAGCTCACCCGACCCTGGTGTACCATATGCCCTACGGGATACAGGATACAGGATCACCACACGTGCGTGCGCATGCGTTCGATGATGTTGCCTTCCGAGCTCTAAGGGCTCCAAGCTCCGACTCCAAAGAGCTGGGTCCAAGATAGGGCGTTAAGGCGTTGAGATGGGCATTGAGGCGTAACTACGGACGTTGACGGGCATCACTGCGTTTTGATGAGTTAGTGTCAATTCCATTGAATATCTGGAACATCAGAACACGGCGTTGAAGCGTCAAGCTAGGCGTTTCTTGAGCGTTACTGTCCATAAAAACAAGCGTATCCGGAAGACGTGCAAAGGCTACGTTCCATTCAGCGCACACTCTACCACTATGTTCACGTATACGACTTGCTCGAAGCCCTTCCATCGACTCGACAGTTTACATAGGTACACACGTGCACGCCATGAAGTACCCATGCATACATGTACAGAGTTTTATATGGTCTTTAAGCATTCCAGTCAATTGAGACGTGACCAAAGTGTCATACACGGATCACACTTGCTACTTTTGAGACTGGATATTTCAGTTCTCATGGAAATGCATCCGCGAATGGAAGAACCCATGGAGGTCGATCCGCCGCCCCGAACTGAAGAACCGATGGAGATTGATCCCAGTGTCGAGGAGCCCTTCCATCTCCCTTCCCTACCGACCAATGGGAAAACTACGAGCTCGGAGCTACAATAACCTGGACTGCTCGAAGACGCTTAGGAAAAACGGATCAGAGCAAACATGATCGAAGATTGCACTTTCTGAAATGACGGTTTCTGATTGGACAAGAGCATACTTGAATTGTAAACATACCCAACGCGGCAACCCTAGCTTGGGTATGATGTAACATTGGGGAGAATAAACTACATGAAAAGTTGTGAACGCTTTGGATCTGTCTTTCTGTCATCTGTCTGCATCATGACATTACGCCGTAAGGGATTAGCTATAGAAGACGTAAGGGCGTTAATCCCATCTCCCCCCCCCTTCTCCCCCATTCTCCTCCTCCACACACGCATACACAGGTAACTCTACCAGGTAGCCGGATGAAACAAGACCCGCATCTGTCCCGAAACTCCCCTTTCTCTACTACTCCCGAGTGACCTATAAGTAGAACCTGGTTTTCCGAGAAAATATCCCGAAAAATTTACCGAGACATGTACAGCGATGACCTACAAAACAGGGGTTTTCCTATCTAAACACCCCGTACAATGTCCCGGCATAGAGCGATTATATCATCGGGACCACCATGTTTTATTCCCTGGTGTGAATGTATTGATATATACATCTTATCGATGCGTGAGTATTATACACAGTTAAAAATAATTTTCTTGAATTTTCTTGAATTTCTTAACCCTACCTGGTCTGGGGGGGGCATTATGGCCCCCCTACCAAACTTTCTTCGCAATCTCCGGAACGACAAAAAATGGAGAGCTGACCCCGTGACTTTATAGTTTATCATATTGGGGTCATTTTGAGCCTATTTACATAACCCCCCGAGCAGAGGATCATGGGGAAATCCATGATGGCGGCCACGTAGGGTCCCAGAAAAGTTATGTTTTTGTCATATTTCTTCAAAATTTCTCCTTTTCCGCGATGAAAAGTGGGCAAAAACTATTTTATTTCACATTAGATTAATATTTACTAATTTATCATGCAGTTTTTGCGGAGAAATTGCAAAATAAAAATTTCGGAAAATCTGACAGAATAATCGACCAAAAAATGGCGTTTTTGAAAATGACGTCACTGTGACGTCATCAGAGCGGCCATCTTGGATTTTTTACATTTGCTGGTAGAGCTTCACCCAAGGGTATAGTGTGATAAGTTTCAGCCCCGTAGCTCAAGGGGTAAGAAAAATAATTAGGTGGGTGGGGGGTGCCATTTCGCCCCCCCCCCCCCCAGGCCTGGACAGGTCCCAAAAAGCCCAAGCCAGATAGGGTTAAATAGGAAAAATACATTATTCCCTCTGTGATACAATGATTAGAAAGTTCCGAACAATAATTATTCTGACGTTTTGGGGGATAATTTCTGCCAGTTATTGGGCATTTTCAAAGTTTATAAATCTGGGGTTTTTTTGTCTTGTCAGTAAGATATGATTTTATTCTCAAACAAGGGAAAATAAGAAAAACATTCTAATGTCTTAAAGTGGGAGAATGACAAGAATTATTATCTTAAATTTTATCAAAATTCTTAAGAAATTGTAAGAAAATAATTCTTGTCAGTCTCCCATTTTAAGAAATTGAAAGGTTTTTCTTAGTTTTTCTTGTTTGAGAATAAAATCATATTTACTGACAAGACAAAAATTGAAACAGATTTATAAACTTTGGAAATGCCCAATAACTGCCCTAAACTATCCCCCAAAACGTCATAATAATTATTGTTCGGAACTTTCTAGACATTTTATCACAGAGGGAATAATGTATTTTCCTATTTAAGAAATTCAAGAAAATCTAAAATTTTGCAAGAAAATTATTTTTACTGTGAATAGCATGGTACTAGTAAGGATAAGGAGTTAAGGCGTTAAGATAAGGCGTTAAGGCATTACCATAAGGCGTTAAGATAGAGCGATAAGGCGTTAAGATAATGCGTTAATGTGTTACGATAAGGCGTTAATGCCTTAGGATAGGGTGTTAAAGCGTTCAGATAGGGCGTTAAGGCGTTACTGTAGAACTCTCCACATAATCACAGGGCAAATGTACTGGGTTTCTGTTTTCTCTGTTACTAAGGGGCAACCGGATTACTTCTCTTGATTTGGTGTCAGGAATTGAGAGACTACACTATCTGAACAACAACACCATTCCCATTTCTATGACTCACCCGGTGTAAAGTCCGTTTTCCGGATCTTTTCCAGGGAAAGTTTTACATACACCCACCCACGACTTGATCAGACTGGAGGAGCGCTTCACGTGTATACCCCTCGTCGATCCGGTACGCCCAACATGGGCCCAACTCGACCCCAAAACGTCCATTCCAATGCCTTTTTTCATGCAATATCCTGCCTGCGCATGCACACCATTGTGCTACTTTTATTCCGCACCAGTCCAGTTGGACGCTACCCCATGAGAGCTTCATTCTGATACCCCACACGAATAACTCGGAAGCTTATTGACCCACCTAGACCCCAAAACGTCCATTTCAGTGCCCTTTTCCCACAGTTCCCTGCCTGCGCAAGCGCAAAATGTTGAAAACAACACACTAGTCCAGGCGGATGGTCCACCACCGCCTTACAGTTCCCCATTGGGACTGGTACTATGACACATAACATGGCCCAATCGGACCACCATTTGCCCATCTCGTCCCCGAAACGTGAATTCCAATATCCTTTTTTCCACCGCGCATGCGCAGATAGACTATATACCCACCCCACACCCATCCAGATGGACGCTCCCCCACGAGTGCTTCAATGTGACACCTCTCACGTCCCAATCGAAACCCTATGGGTACACCTAGACCCCAAAACGCCCACCTGGATCTGCCTGCCTACTGCGCATGCGTCATCAGAACTTTTCAACAAAATTCAACGCATGGCCTCGAGACCGTTTTCTACAGCTCGAGATAGAGAAAACAAGGTGCTACATCCCATACCGCAAATGTCCATGAGTGGGTTCCCCATTGGGACTAACATTTTCCACTGCGCCGGAATAGACCTAACATGTCCACTCCAGATCTGCGTGAAGTTTTCCGGGAAATTCAATCCATGGCCTAGAGACCCCTCCCATGGTGTTCTACAGCTCGAGACAGAAAAAAGGTGCCACGCTCCATAGTAAAATCCACAAGATAAAAAATGACCACTCCAATACCCCTTCCCCCATCATGCATTCCCCGAAGATTAACATTGGAAGTCACAGGGGTCTTATGTAGGGGCCGATAACTCTTGCTGGGCCGTCACGTGACCGGAAGTGACTGTTGACCCGGAAATGACCTTTGACCCGGAAGTGATGTCACCGTCAGCAGTATCAGCCTCAATTGTAAGAGATTAGACTTTATATACTACTGCCATTCCAAAGAAGCTTCCATCCAAGTTTGGTGAAATTTCATGCAGTAGTTCACCACATATCTTGTAGACAAGACCTGTACATACATGTGCAAGTAGATGGACACCGGACACGAACGGACGTACCAACACGACACGCACCAAGACCTAGGTAGACGGGTAGACGGGTAGACGGACACCAGACATGCACGCACACCAAAATCTGATTAGGCCAATCCAATGAATATTCCATCCAAATTTAGTGAAATTCCGTCATGTATTACGTTCTCCAGATATCTAGTAGATAAGGCCTAGTACATGCAGAATATGTAGACAAGTATATGCAGAATATATGGATTGACGAACGGACGCCGAACTCGCACAAACGCATGCAGTCATAACAAAACCTAGTCAAATGAGGAGGCCATTGTAATGAAGCTTTCGTCCAAGTTTGGTGAAATTCCATCCAGTAGTTCTCCAGATATCTTGCAGACAAAGGACTTATACATGTATAAGTAGATGGGGGGACGAACGAATAACGGACACGGACGAACGCAGTCACATACACCAAAACCTAACCAGATGAGGGGGCTAACCCCAATGAAACTTCCATCCAAGTCTGGTGAAATTCCGGCCAGTAGTTCTTCAGATATCTTGCAGACAAGGCCTGTATATACAAGTAGATGGATGGACGGACGGACACCCGACACGGAAGAACTCGCACACATACACCAAAACATAATCAGATGAGGGGGCTATCCCAATGAAACTTTCATCCAAGTTTTGTGACATTCCGCTCAGTAGTTCCCCGAATATCTTGCCGACGAGGCTTTCATATACATGTACAAGTAGATGGACAGACGGACACCGGGCAAGGACGAAAGCACGCACGCACACAAACCAAAACCTATTACATTAGATGATCGGGCTATCCCAAATGAAGCTTCCATCCAAGTTAGGTGAAATTACGTTCAGTAGTTCTCAAAATATCTTGCAGACAAGAAAGGGGACAGACAGACAGACAGACAGCACAAACACTAGATATCCAACATAGTTGCGGGAGGCATAATTATTTCTCACTTTCTCTTATATTTCTTGGGACTCCATAAGATTTCTTTTCTAAAACAAGAGTTTTGTAAGAAATTCTATCTTACATTTTAAAATATTTCTGACATTCTCTTATATTTTCTTTGGGGTCAATAAGATTTTTTTCAGGCAAGAATCCCGTAAAAAATTATTTCTTACATTTTCTGATATTTTCTTGGGAGTCAAAGAATTTTTTCTCGGGAAAGAAACTTGTGAGAAATTATTTCTCTTTCTTTCATACTTACTTGGGATTCAATAAGAATTGTTTCTTAGTTTTTTTTTTACACTAGAATCATTGTATGTTGAAAACACTAATTTAAGGAAAATATTTGTTGAGTTTAATATTTAGAAATTATTTTTCGAAAAAGATAACTAGTCTTGCAGCAAGAAATTGCATGAATTTTGTTCTTAATTTCTCTGGATAAGTCTGGAATTTGATGTTGATGTTCTGACAGGGCATATAGGTTTAGGAATGCGTCCCACGTTGCGTTGTATGTCGTGTCGTGACCTGCAATGTTTCCCATAAAACACTAAGTTTCTACATCCTCAAAATATAGCAAAAAATAAAAATAGTGTCCGTAGAAGCTGAATGATTGGGATTCCCTTTTCTTGGAATTTGGGCAGATATATCAAAAAAATCCCAGATTGACAACCGTACCACATTCTCTAGTTTGTACGTCAAGTCTAATAGACCCTAGTGGCCTATATATAGGTGTAGTACTTTTTCAGCGTAGGTAATCATTTATGATTCTTATCTTCCAGTTGGTACGTAACAAGTGAGAAATGACTACATTGTAGTCAAAACCTGCGGCAGTGACAATAATACAGTGAAAGACATATCAGCGGAGGTAGTGGTAATTGTAGAAAAAAGCGCCATCTGCAAGTGTTTTCATGCCAAGGGAAGTAATTTTCAACTTCCGACGATGTTGACTGGTCCGTGCCGTCTATATTGAATTGACAGACGAAGTCACAATAATCGCTTTGGCAATGTCTTGGTACAAGTATCGTGAATTCCAAGTTTCAAAACATTCCGTTCAGCCGTTGATTTTTGAAAATCAAAAAGGCTTTCAAATATTTGGAAATCCAAACAAATTTCAAGGATTTAGTCCTAGCGCGAACATCTACGCTCTTCTGTCTCCCTTCTCGCTTACTTTGCCGAGCAAAATGGAAAATTTATATTTCCGTCAAAGTTAATTTTCAATGAATTTATTATCAGGTCTATCACTTTGATCTGTGAAACTATGGAATGGGGTTGAAGGCTTTATCAAACTGTTCAAGAGGCATAATGACATTTTTCACGATTCAAATTGAGGCCTGTGACAGTCTTGATATTCGATTAGAATAATAAATTAAGTTTCTGCATTTATGTGCGTTATCATCTGCAAACTAAATACGGTACCTTGACACTCTTTTCCATGCAGCAAGCCAATATCAATACATGGTTTGCTCCTTCTATACAAATGATTACCTATTTCATCCTTAGGAGATATCACCTCATCCGACATGTTTGGTCAAGCCTTTTCGAAGGTTGATAAATTTTTTTTTAAATCAAATTCTGCAAATAAGAAACATTTCTTGTCAGTATCTATGGATATCTCCCTATAATCAATTCGCGAATATGTTTGTCATTAAGTCATTCGGAAGGTGATTTAAGTGCGAAATTTCAGCGTTAGTTCACCAAACAAGGTCTGTGTGTATAAGAGAATCATGTCGAATTCTCGTTATTATCTTTTGGTACATCAAATTATTGCATTCGCGAAAATGTCTTCCAAGTCAATATGAAAGGTATCTAAGTATCAAAATAAATTTAAAAAACTCTCAAGGAAATCAAGGTCCTAGCTTTTGACAACGAGGTCCAATAGATCGCTTTTATGGTCAGTATCTGCTAATATATGACGTAATTTCATTCGTAAAACTGATTGACAAAGTAACGTAAATGGTGAAGTGTAGAACCAGTAAGTTCTAGCAGAAATGGGCTCTGACTTGAGAGAATGATGTCAAAGGCAACATGTTTCTGCCCATTGTCTGCTGATGCACATAAGTATTGATTTTACGGAAGTGATTAATGCAATTCTAAAGGGATTATGAGTGCGGAAGTGGACGAGAACATCAATACCAGCGAAGCAAGGCCCTGGCTTGCGAGAATGAGGATAGAGGGACTGTGTTCCGAAAGAGGATCATTCGAAATAGCTAGGTGCCAAATTTCATGCTTGTAACCGAAAGTACACAATATAACTGCACAACTATGACGTACTGTTCGCGCATAGGGTTGTCGGACTCATTAAATACATGTACTACATAGTCATTTATGTATTATAAAACCGTTTGCGCATAAAGTCAGTTTTGAGTATTATCAATGAGTCGGTATAGCTAAGACATTAAGTGCAAGTCCAGGGATTGGAGGGTCATTGTTTCGATTCCCACAGAGGGTTAAGTTATTCTTCCTTTCAAAACATATTTCCATATATGCGAATTGCTTGGGGGTAAAGTTAAACATCTTTATTCGGTGAAAGTTGCTGAGTTGTTCCGCTTACTTCTGAAACGTAATTGTTGCGTTTGTTTTTATGATGCATGATCTATAATTTGATACCAAGTATTATTCAATGTTAATCATAATGATAATGCGTTACTTGTTATGCTTCTTCACCAATTTGTCTTTTATCTAGATTGGGTAGATAAAATGATTACTAGAAGTAGTGAACTTATTTTTCTGCTTTCTAAGACAGTCGCATGTGACTGTATGCAAATTAGCTGAACCACCGACAAGGTTGCGACTCATCTTCTTTGGTATATAAGAAATCCAAGGATCTTAAATTGTATATACATGTGCATACTGTTCAATGAAAATGGTAATATCTGAAGACAGTGACTGATGTGACGACCGACAGTTTTTAAGCGACTGACGTAAGAGAATTGAAGTCTGAACGAAAATCAACGAAGCAATAATTCATTCCACCGAATATAGTTGCAAATGAATTCAAACGCGCTTGAAGACAGTGTTGTCATGTAAGATCGGAGGTTGAAAAGAAAAGTGTGGCAGAGATCACACTCTCTTAGCGCATGCGCATTTCAAAAAGTAACAAGAACAAGAACAACAAGAACAACAACGCGAGCCTCCCGTAGACCTGCGTGCCGCAGGTAAAAACACCTGTATGTCACATTCTCGTCGGCTGAGCAAACATTGTATACTAGGTGATTTGTTTTTTTTTTATAATAATTTTTTTTAAGATCCACAACAGTAGGGGTGGTGTGACTAAGCCGTTTGGACTGAACTGACAAACATGGGAGCAACAATGTTTCGATTTCAACAGCTATCATGTTGAGGTGCCTTGCTGGCATGAATGAAAACTGTTGACCGCCTCTCTCTTGTAGGGATACTAGCCTATGTTTATGTATACTATATATATTTTTTTTAATTTGGTGCTAATACTGTTAAATGAATTAGGTCTTTGGCTTATTGATGCAGAAATTACTCAATGGTCGACGACTGAATATTGAATGGCGGACCAGACGCTTGTATTTCGAGCCTTTTTACATAATCAAATGAGCAGAGCATTATGGGTAACCTCAAAAATGGCGATCACAAAGCTGGCGCTGAGAATTTGCGTCTAAAACTACTGTATTTCATTTCATTGGTTAACTGGTCGGATGGTATAATCAACAGAGAAAATAATCCATGCAATCAGATCGAAAAAATAGGGAATGCATCGTCGCTGTAGCACCAAAAGACTAGATATTATAAAGAAAAATATTTAGCCAATCTGAAAAATCTCAGATCCAAATGTGTGAGATTCGCCATTTAAATGTAGGTGGATTTTTTTTTTTTTTTAGGCTATTTTAATACTTCAATTGCGTTCGACGGCCAGTATGGAGAGCTGCCACATGAAAAATGTTGGCCTAACCATGCACAAAATTCTTCCCAGGAAAAAAAATCAGAAAAAAACTATCAGAAAAAAATGTGTAGCAGCCATATCGGCCGGGCAATTCTTTTATTTTATTTTATTTTTTTCGACTTAATCAATTTTTTATATATATTTATGTTTTTTGTTTTTTCTCTCTTTATTTTTTTTTTATTTTATATTTTTAAGAATTCTGCATGTGGGTACATTTTTCTCGTGGCAGCTCTCGACCACCATAGTCCAGACATAAACTCCTTGTAATTCAACACGATGTAGTGTTTATGAGAATATTCAACACTCTGGGAAATAAAAGAATACTGGCTAGTATAAACATCAAGCCGTCTGGCTGACATTAGGGAGACCTGCAGACAACCTCCATTCATGTAAATATATATATATCGTCATGTTACACCAGCTTGAAAGTGATGCTAATATGTCATGCAAATATATTATGGAAACGGAAAATCTTGATGGATGGACGTGACCTCATGAATATCTGGCAGGTCGCTTGTAACCATGGTTAGGTTAATTACTGTTATCAGCTCTTTCAGGAAATCTGTCCACCCAGCTGCACCATTAAAAGTTAACTGACTACCAGAGTAACCATTAAACTCAAGGCCCAATTTCCTCTACTAAAAACTATCTCAATGCGGCGTCATGAACTTCCGTAAGTCAATATCATAACTCGACAGTACAGCACGTAATCTCTCCCCATATGATGTTAGCAAACAAATCAGTTGGGATCTCCAAACGCATAGCGAGATAGCACTTCCATATGCAATACTCTCAAAATAATTCGATCGAGAATCTTCACAACATGGAATTCTCGTTAATGGGTTAACTGCTTGTGCGATGTTTTTTCATCAGGATTATGATTTGCAACCTCCTAATTCAGCACACTACTGCTCTTGATGTTATTCGCTCACCTCCTTCCCCCCCCAGCTCTACGAAATTGCGATATCACAAATAAAGAAAATATAAGCGTCTAGTCCGTCATTCAATATTAAGCCTTCATCCAATAAGGAACTGCCGCGTTCATAATCCGAAACCTAATTAATATAACAGCGTTAGCACCAAATTCAAAGAAAAATAGACAAAGGCTAGTTTGCTACAAGAGAGAAGCGGTCAACAGCGTTCAATGATGCCGGCAAGACATCATGATGTTCCAAAGGCTACAGACATACATGTACAAGGCCATTTATTTCAAATATATATGATGGGTTGGGTTGTTTCAGCCAAACGGACAGCCGTTCCATGAAAATGCTTGGAATAACAGGATATACTGTCCACACCGAGAACTATTCTGCCTTTTTTGTTTTCTGTGGAGGTTCACAATTCACATGTTGAATAACTTATCCTAAATTTATGAAATTTGGCATGTTATGCACTCTGCATATATCTGGCTACAGGGCTCAGCTAGTCCTGGGATATTGTATGATTAGTTGTATTATAGGAGAATCTATTGTCTTTTATCATGTTCAAGGACTAATTGATCCGTGTCGTCATTTCCCTACTCCAACTCCCTCTCCCACCACACCCCTCGGCATTTCAGGCAACAAAACTTTGATGGTTGGCCAAATTAATGAATGCATTTTTGGCATGGAAAATGACTGTTATCATCTCTTAATGTTTTTGTCATATGGTGGCAGTCGAAAGAAAATATACCTATAAAATATCAATGTGATGCGCTTTCCCGGATTCCTTCAGATCGGACCATTTTCCAAATGTTCCTAGTTCTGGCTCATTGCTTTTGTTGCACGTCCAGGACCTGTAAATCTCGTGACGTATGAGATTTTCGTCCATGGATTGGGTCAAAACTTAAAAAAAAACATCTGGGAATTTGAACAATTTTTCGATTCAAGGGTGTGTTATTGTTGTCGTATGCTCTTTTCGTTACATACACATTTGCCTTAATCACTGACCACTATTATTTATCCAACTGAATGTCCAAGCCTATTTCCAGGATATGTATCTCAGCCACGTTTGATTGTGGTGATTCACAGGAACACTATGAAGATCACAGGCGAACAAAACAATAGTTTTAGGGGTTTTAAGCGGTAGTTTCATTGTGAAGTGTCAACATATGAGTTCACTATACATAACCCCATGATTTACAATAAAGCATGGGGGTATGTATAGTGACCCCATATTTCGACACTTCACCTTAAAACCACCGCCCATACCCACAATTCTCTTGTCTTTTGGGCCTGTGATCTTCATAGTGTTCCAATGAACCGCCACAATTAAACCAATGACTGAGATACATAACCTGGAAAGCGACTTGGAAATTTAAGACCATTTTAAAAATTTGGGACATATAGCTTGGTGTTATATTTCATTTTATTTTATAGTTCAAAGTGTGAACTTGTGCGAAAATAGAAGAATTTTGACGATAACGTATACACCTGTAGATGCAATTGGAGGAAATAACTAGAAGGGCAGCAAGACATTTCTACAGATGGGGTCTTCAGACATCAAGTTTATGAAAATATCTTCATTCAGCTGGTATGAACTCAAAGCTCATTTCTCATATTGATATTTTCACAAATGATCGCATTAGGAAGCCAGGTTGCTTATCTTTGTGTTGTAGCATTCCTATTCGATTGTGTTCTTGGCAGGACATCGCATGTGATAGCTGACGTTACAATCTCACGAAAATAACATCAAATTTTAAGCAACACATCTTTGCCCTCAACAGCGTGATCCAAGGCACATTATCCGATAAATAGACCAGAGTAGGATATATACCCGAGGCCAGTCCAAGGGCGAGATGAAGTGAATGCCTTCATTTCGTTATATCAACTCAAGGTTACCACATATTGTTTAAGTGACTGTGTATATCCATGTTTGTTAGAAAGGGATCGTCCGAATATTTTGGCCTACAGCTGAAGTTGATGCAGTTGAATACGTACAATATGAGCATTGGCTGAGTCAAAGGAAATCTGTTGTTCGTCCTTTATCCACAGTGCTTCTGTAATTTATTGACATGTATGTCATTCAACCGTTTATGGAATGCTAGGTTTCGATGACCCCCATTATCGATTAGGTCTCCAACCTAAATACATGTATCCGATCCGGCATTCAGGATTTAGCCGCCGCTCATGAAATAATTCTGAGACAATGATATAAGAACTCCCAGGTTCGATATTTCTCTAAAAATACATAAAATGAAAAATGAACTTTCTGCCAGATATTTCCTTGTGTCCTGTCAAATTGTCAGTACACCGAGATTATCCCCACCATGATGGCCAGGTATTTTCTTAATGAGATGTATACGATATGAACAACCCTTAGATATAGAACAGCATGTGAAATGTAAATAAAGTCCCTATCTGATCTGCTCTTTTGGGGCCTGTCAAGGGCGGGTGGAGGGCGACATTTCCACCCCAGATCTGCGTGAAGTTTTCCGGGAAATTCAATCCATGGCCTAGAGACCCCTCCCATGGTGTTCTACAGCTCGAGACAGAGAAAAAGGTACCACGTTCATAGTAAAATCCACAAGATAAAAAATGACACTCCAATACCCCTTCCACTATCATGCATTCCCCGAAGATTAACATTGGAAGTCACAGGGGTCTTATGTAGGGGTAGATAACTCTTGCTGGGGCGTCACCTGACCGGAAGTGACTGTTGACCCGGAAATGATCTTTGACCCGGAAGTTATGTCACCGTCATCAGTATCAGCCTCAATTGTAAGAGATTTACACTTTATATACTACTGTCATTCCAAAGAAAGAAGCTTCCATCCAAGTTTGGTGAAATTTCATGCAGTAGTTCACCACATATCTTGTAGACAAGACCTGTACATACATGTGCAAGTAGATGGACACCGGACACGAACGGACGCACCAACACGACACGCACCAAGACCTAGGTAGACGAGTAGGCGAACACCAGACATGCACGCACACCAAAACCTGATTAGGCCATTCCAATGAATATTCCATCCAAATTTAGTGAAATTCCGTCATGTATTACGTTCTCCAGATATCTAATAGACAAGGCCTAGTATATGCAGAATATGTAGACAAGTATATGCAGAGTATATGGATTGACGAACGGACGCCGAACTCGCACAAACGCATGCAGTCATAACAAAACCTAGTCAAATGAGGAGGCCATTGCAATGAAGCTTTCGTCCAAGTTTGGTGAAATTCCATCCACTAGTTCTCCAGATATCTTGCAGACAAAGGACTTGTACATGTATAAGTAGATGGAGGGACGGACGAATAACGGACACGGACGAACGCAGTCATATACAACAAAACCTAATCAGATGAGGGGGTTAACCCCAATGAAGCTTCCATCCAAGTCTGGTGAAATTCCGGCCAGTAGTTCTTCAGACCTGTATATACAAGTAGATGGATGGACGGACGAGACCCGACACGGAAGAACTCGCACACATACACCAAAACCTAATCAGATGAGGGGGCTATCCCAAAGAAACTTTCATCCAAGTTTTGTGACATTCCGCTCAGTAGTTCCCCGAATATCTTGCCGACGAGGCTTTCATATACATGTACAAGTAGATGGACGGACGGACACCGGGCAAGGACGAAAGCACGCACGCACACAAACCAAAACCTATTACATTAGATGAGCGGGCTATCCCAAATGAAGCTTCCATCCAAGTTAGGTGAAATTACGTTCAGTAGTTCTCAAAATATCTTGCAGACAAGAAAGGGGACAGACAGACAGACAGACAGCACAACCACTAGATATCCAACATAGTTGCGGGAGGCATAATTATTTCTCACTTTCTCTTATATTTCTTGGGACTCGATAAGATTTCTTTTCTAAAACAAGAGTTTTGTAAGAAATTCTATCTTACATTTTAAAATATTTGATTCCCAAATCGTAAACCTGCTTCAATTCATGCCATTAATCTCCGTCAGGAAGATGATACAACGTAGAAAACGGAAGTTAAAACTAAAAGTTAGCTCCCCTAGCGGAGAGTTGTCCGCCCCTAGGAGAGCTCTCCCATCTATCCCAGCGGCATTACTATAAAGGCTCTGCTCAAACCATTCTAGTCCTCTTTTCTCTGTTGTACCTCGACCAGTGCACATCAAGGAAGTGTTTATACAACCTGGGTTGTTGTTTGTAACGACCCGCAGTATCCTTATCAGTTTTTGACTTGTGTTTCTTTCTTGTCGGAAATTCTTTCATTATTGTCGGAAATTCTTTCATTAGCTATGGCTGAATGCGACGTTAAACCCTATTTCTCTCTCTCTCTCTCATTAGCTATGTCTGAGATTCCGATTTCTAATGCATGTAGTTCGTGTGGGCAATTTTGGTCCAGTTTGGACGCCCACACGGTTTGCTTTACTTGTAAAGAGTTGTGTTATCGGCGAAGTACTTGCGCCGAGTGTATATTAGGGGACCCGTTAGCTTGGGAAAATTATGCCCAAGCTGGACGGGCTTACCTTTTGCAGGCATCCGACGACCCGTTCGGAAGTCGACGGACGCCTGTTGGAAATTGCTTGTAAATGACATGAAAATTAACGAAGATATCGTTGGAATTGGATTAAATGTTTCCCATGGTCTTGGTAATCAGACCTCGCCCGCTTCTGTAAATATACCACCAAGCGGGACAGTTCAACGTCTAGATAAATCACAAATTTTAGACAGCTTAGCATGTACAGGTATGGCAATGTCTGGAGTTGCAGCCAAACCGGTTCCTTTGTCTAGTTCAACAAAGACTTCTCGCTCCAAACCGACCGTGCCTGAGCCGTCCATTGTTCTCGTCGGACAAAAGAATGCAGTGGGGTCGCATATTATCTCGACCTCTCCATTGTCTATTGGTTTATCACACTCCGTTACCTCTAAACGAAATAAACGTCGTCGTGTGTCGGTTTCTCCTTTGCGGGTTAAATCAAAACTTGGGGTCTCCGACTATTGCGTATGCTTCACATCGTCGGTACCATACTTCTACTCGACGCTCACGTACACCGCAAAGCCGTTCACGTTCTCGTTCCCCGGTTCGGTTTGTTGTTTCACCACGACGTTCTATTACACCACATCGCTTGTATTCACATGTGCGTCGTTCTCATTCGGTGCTCGTTCTCCGGTTCGTAGTTCTCGTCCACCGGGTGATTCTAGTACTACATTTCGGCTTCCCCGTTCTTCGGTTCGCCGTTCTCGTACTTCGATTCTACATTCTCCTGCGTCTCCACGCCGTTTGCCACGGCTTTCGGTATCGCCTTCTGATCTAGATCGCCACGATCATCTATCGCAGACTCCGTTTCTTGATCATGCGGTCGTCCACGATTTGCCGACTTCTCGCCGAAGTCTCGTCCGCCTATGCCGGTTTCGTCGAGTTCATCTGATATTCCTTTTCCTCAGTGAGAAGTTAGGAACATACGTCAATGATGGGTTTTTTCGGATAAATTGGATGCGCTTTTAGCGTTGGTGCCGGATATGCCGTCTGCTTCGAATAATGGTCTTTCTCGTATTAAATGTCAGACAAAAGAATGCTTCCTCGCCGTATGTTATCTCACCTATGTCATTTTTGTCAATGGTTCGATGGCGATTAAATAGGTAATATTTCGGGGATAGTTTGTTTCACATTTCTGTCTTCTTTCAAAATTTTATCTGGGCAAAATTTTAGACTTCACACGGTTTGTTTTTCCATCAGCCATGTGTTTAATGTCTTTGGACGTACGTCGCTAAATTAATTGGCTCTTGTCTGTTTTACAAAATTTTCTATATCTTGAAATGATTGCCCGACGATATTTTCTAAAAGTCCATATGAATCTCGGGCTTATCTGATAACACAGTCCTGCGTGATGGAGACAATGTGTATTCAATATCGCGTCTCCACACGAACAATGAGTTCGACCCGCTGTGTTTGTTGTGGGTTTTTACGGGCTCTCGCGACCTCGTTTGTTATTGCTCAATTTGTGACAGATTTGTATTTAGTCCCCGGCATTTCTGTAAGTCTGCCTTTTAGTGCTGAGCTTTTAAGGCCTATTGTGATCTCTACAATAAACGAACAGGTTTTGTTTCGTTGATTCATGAATTTTATGCATTGAGTTTGTGTAAATCTCAAGTAGGATTGTAAATAGTATCCTCACCGGCGGGGGTTTCGTCTTTTCCCGCCGGGGAGATCTGATACTTTATTTGCAGCCCGTCAACTTTCATGTTGTTGTTGTAACTTCTGTTCGGACTTGCAGTTTTGGTAGGTTCACCTTCATACATTCAGTTCCTTGGTCCTACCAAAATGTAATCTCTTGTTATATCAAGTATTATTACGTTTGATTTTGATATCCTGTGTTCAAGAGAGATCTTACAGAGGTTTTATATGCCTTTTCGTGCTGACATGAATATGAAGCGTGATTGTTGCATTTGTGTTACGTAATCACAACTCAACCCTATTTACTACGACCCTTTGTCGCATCTTAATGAGCTTCTTTACTGATCTCTTTATGTAATTAAGGGTCTGTCGAACAACAATGAGATTACGTGTTGGTTTCCGTGAGTGAGTAAACCTATTCACCCACTCACCCTTGTTTATTGTGAAAGTGTGCTATTCTTGAAACACAAATTTATGTTATTTACATTGTGATTTGTTTTGTTTCACACCAAGTTGGTCCCATCTGTATACTGTATTACGCTTATAATTCAGATGGAGTTATGCACTAATTTTAATTTCTTCCCTTTGAGAAAATTTAAAATTACTAGCGTGAGTGGGAATGTATTTGGCCGGCCAAGGATCAAGCCTAATGACACGTAAGTCGTGAAGTCTTCTATGGTTTTTTCTACCAAGTATGTATTACCGGTACAGTCTACTAGAGCATCAAACTGCTTTTAGTAATGTTCTTACTGTTCTTCTTCTTCTCGACAAATTGTTCGTGTTAGGTCATTTCAAATTCTAAATTTTTGAATAACCTCACTTTCCTGCCGGCGAGAGACTTTAAATGTATTTCCTCTCTTCGGGAATTTAAAATTCTTTGAGGATCTTTCTTGGTTACCTGGAAAATTTTTGTTCTGGATGTCGGTTGTGTGACTATTTGGGTTATAAATAGTAACATTGTTGTAAATGTTTAATATTCTCTCCATATAAAACTCCAGTACTGAATTTCATGTACAGGAGACAAATTACATCGGGAGAGGTCATAATGCAACCATGTTCACTGACACATTATTCATGTTCACTGACACAAAGATCCATAATCCCATTTATCTCATTGAGCTTACATTTGGTGATTAACGCTACAAACATCTAATATGTTCATCTCTACTGCGTTTAAAGAGAAGGAAAATTATTACAATCGACTTCGGGGTTACTGTTTGCAACGCCCTTTTTCGTTCGCACCTTTACGACGTTCCATTACGTCATCTCGTTGTCCTCGTACTCCCGTACTTCGTTTTCTCGCTGTTACGTCGTGTACTTTTATAAGTTTGTATCCTGCTCCATTATGAGCATGTATATACATTAAGTTGTTGTGAATGAGGAAATCACTACGTTGTTTATCATATACAACGTTTTCTCGCATTTTTCACATTACGCTTTCCTGTTACACCTTGACGACATTTTCATTACGCCGTCATGTGTCTCTCATACACTTGTGCGTCGTTCTCTTACATCGGTTAGACGTTTCCGGTACGCCATAACGCCGTTTGTCACGTCATTTCTTCATTTGCGAGATGCATATTTTTATATCCATTCATCTTCGTTGTTCGGCACTTCCTTCGATTCTCCATCGTCGGTCGTCGGCGGGAGTGGAAGTCCGTTCGTTTGGCGGCAACCTTCCACTTGTATCAATTCCTCTCGGGTTTTTCACATTGTGATTTACTTACGTTCGTCGTTACTCTACGAAGAGAGTTCTGTTCAGACCTTGTTGATTCCAGTTTTGAGTTCAGAATAACAAAATTCTGTTCGAATCAACAGTATTTGGTCTAATACTGTTATATGGAATAGGTCTTTGGATTATGGACGTGGATATTCTCTGAGGACGACGGCGGGATTGTGAATGACGGACTAGTCGCCTGTAATTGAATTCAGCACAGTGTTGTGGTTTAACACAGAACCATGTTGACTTTAACAAACAAACATTGTGTTGAGATCCATTTACCTTAGGATTGTGCTTAAACAACACAATGTTTTTCGTGGTGTACTTGGGGGACAGTTTTTCGACTTTCTCCATCAAGTACTTTATTCCTGTATAGACAGTTGCACCAGTGGTTACTCTTTGACATTATGGTTCTGTCATCAACTTTAGGGTTGTTTATTTATATGTAGGACCTTACTCACTACGTTCGTTTTTCGGGTTCGGTCTCTGCAGCGGATTTATTTGGCCTGGTGCCGAGGACGTGATACCGTTTCCGACTCTGTCTCTATTTCCCTCGTAACTGACTTCCTCCTTCACCTTCACCAGGATAGGAAGTCTCATATTAGCACTATGGAAGGCTATCGATCTGCTCTGGCTAGGGTGTTACGTCTTACCTTTGGTACCGACATTAGCCTTAATGATAATATCTCTGCGCTTATTCGCGCCTTCGCATTACAGTCGCGTCGTACTCGCCAACTGTTACCGAAATGAGATATCGGTGTGGTTCTGTGTGCTTTGATTCGTCTGCCCTTTGAACCCTTAAAATCCGCTTCTCTAAAGCTGTGTCCTACAAGGCAGTTTTTCTGGCAGCTTTTGCTTTGGCGTCTAGAGTGTCTGAACTTCATGCTCTTGAGATCTTCCATTACTTGGACGGTAGATTGGTCTTCATTTCCTTGCTTCCCGTTTCGGAGTTCATCGCCAAAATGAG
The DNA here is from genome assembly GCA_036873755.1 of Hanleya hanleyi. Lineage (NCBI taxonomy): Eukaryota > Metazoa > Mollusca > Polyplacophora > Lepidopleurida > Hanleyidae > Hanleya > Hanleya hanleyi. The sequence goes on along the minus strand of JAVTVY010052049.1, from coordinate 831 downwards.
TGTGTTCGCTTAGGTCCGTACGCTCAACGGTCGTACTCTATACCTGCGTTATCAGACTTCGTACATGGGCTCGAAGACGACCTTTTGTTATGCCCTGTTCGAGCCATTTTCCACTATCTTACTCGTACCGATTCCTCTCACGGCTCTCGGCTACGGTTATTCTGTCCCTTCGCCTGTCAGCAAGGCATGACATTTAAAAAAGCCGCGTAGTTGAAGAAGACCATAAAATAGTCTTATCAATTGGCAGAAGGTAGAAATACCATTGACGCCCCCACTACTGTCTTCTGCTTCTTCTAATGTGATTCGTGCCATCGCTGCGTCATGGCCTTTATGGAAGAACTGGCCCCTCCATGACATTGTCCTGTCTTGTGCCTGGACAATTAACTCCACGTTCACTAATTTCTGTCTGAGAGATATGACAGTGCAATCAAATAGTGTGACCACGCTTGGGCCACTGGTGGCTACCCAGCACGTTGTGAGTAATTTCAAAAAAAGAGGGGGGGGGGGGCGGCAAAATTGTCACCATCGCGGCAAGACAGCCATCTTGCTGTATCATCTCATCTCATCTCATCTCAGTCATATTATTATTACATATATTATAGGATCATCTCAGAAGGTAGAAATAAGTCAGTTGACCGGCCGTGGATTCTATAATCACCAATGAAGGCCTGACACTAGGATAGGGTTTACTCCTAACTGCAAATTTGCTTGTGTCCTTTCAGGAAACTGACTCCCTTCTAGATGATCTCAGCTGGGTCACCTGCGTTTCAACTCGAAAGACCGAAGATCTGTTCCAGTCCTAGGGTCAACAGTAGTGATGACAGTACAGAG
>JAVTVY010052048.1:0-27598 GCA_036873755.1 Hanleya hanleyi | reverse complement strand
GTCTTATGTGCAAAACATGGCCTGTTCTGCCAGGTTAGTGTTTATCTAGTTCGTATTGAGATTATATATTATTTACAATTACGCTCTGGATATATTTCCAGGGGTGTGTATTTTGTGTAAAGCTTGTTTATCCAGTTTTACCATAGAATTATATTATCAGGCTGATAATCCAGTGTCTCCTGATTTATAAGTCTGAATTTATAGTAAATTTGTGGGAGTGTTTTATTCCAGTACATGTATATAATTTGTGTCCATATTGTTTACATTTGTGAGCGATTATTTGTGACAACTGTTATTTATTTATAGTTCCAGTGTTTACTGCTACCCTACTAAATTATCATTCAGTACAAAATAGTCTATATGATTTTACCTATACCCGGACTTGAGAATTGAGTCATTTCGTCCCTGCGTTTACACACTTTTTGATACCAGTATGCCTGTAGGTTTTTATTCACTTGGGTATGTATATAGATCATTCTATACCCATGGAACCACCATTTCTGATGATGACATGAATAAATATATGTCGAAATATTAATCTAGAATATGCTTTTCGCTAATATGTTCGCCTTCCTCCTAGTGTACCCAGACGAAAGAAAAGCTTGGAGATGCAAGCATAATCTGTGCCAAGGGCGAAGTCAGATTAGCTTAGAATGCAAGCATATTGCATGGATTTTTTCAGATACCTAGAGATTAGAAAAGCGTGCCGCTATTGGAACGAGAAAAGCTTGGACATGCATGGAATAACCATACTATTGGAAGAAGCTTTTGAGGGCTTGGAGGGGCTTAGAATTAAGGAATTGCAATGCAGAGATATCAATTCCCTCTGCATATAGGTCATTTAGCCATGAAACCTTCATGTTTAAATCCCTTTCTGTTCTATTAAAAGACCTTCAGTATATCAAATATAATCTTAACCAGAAGCCCAAATTATAATGTATTTATGTACTGGCAATTTTAAACTTTTAACTGTCAGAACTGTCTACCGAAGTGAATGATTGAAATCAAGGCCCTTCATCAAGGTATCTATGACATGACCATGTCATTTTTTATTTTTAAATGGTTTGCCCACCAACATGGCCATATCTCATTAAAAGAAACAAATATGTAGGCATTTACTTACCTATTTTTGTAGTCCTTAAGTACACTTACATCATAGCTTCAACTATGTACTTTACACAATTTGCATGAACATGATGAAGAGCCAGTCTTCTTGAAGACATCAGATCACTTCCTTCTTTAATTATGGCAGGAAAAGAAGATCACACGAATGATCGTACGACCATACTAAGTTATGTGCAAGCCCCTTAGACCGAAATGTGAAGGCAGTTTCTGAAGTCTAAGGTGCTTGGGAGAATTCTTAGCTCCTGCATACAATGTGCAACCAGGAGTTCAAAAGCTAAGAATCATTCTAAACTTTCCGCAATCTCTTGTTCACTCTAAGCCATTAGAAATGATTAGATTGTACAGATCCATCCTCGTCCAAGCTTTCTCCAGCCTTTTAGCCTAGAAAATGCATGCATCTGCAATATTATCTAAACTGAGTTAGAATAAATTTGGCCCGTACACAAGCTCGGTTGTCTTTCGCGGTTAAAACTGTATTTTTGGGATTTAAATAAATTGTATAATACTAATATTACATGAAATTGCAAAGCATCCGGTAGTGGATAGTTTCCTAACAATATTCTAAAGGTCTGTTGAACTATGACATACTTGAAGAACCTCCTCAAATCTAATCCCATCATGAGAATTACTAATTACATTGCTGGGTGCAGCATCAGTCCTCAAAACGCTTTTTTCAGAGTGAGGCAACTTTTCTTCGTATACATCCAAATATATATGGCCAATTATACCCGTGCTTTTCGAATTTTCTAAAGATCGGTACAGCATTCAAGCATACAATGGCTGCAATTAGCAACTCTTTTCAACGATAAATTGTTTGGATTGATTACGTAGAAGGAAACATCGTCAGATATGAAGTCATAATATGATGGCCATGCCTTATATTTTCCAAAGTGAAATAAGGCGCATTGGTTGATATTCAGATAAAGTGCTGGTGATTGAATATCGGTGGGTAGATCAAAAATATTGTCTGAAAATTCCACGCAATTCCTCAGTGTAATTAACGCGCACTGGCAATATTTACGACCAGGTAAATATTGTCTTCAACGCGGACTAGTAAAATCGGGCACCCCCGGTCGGCCTTGTTTCATTGAAATTGGTACTGGATAACACCATGTTTTCGTACCGGCTAAGTGGTCAGAGTAATTGTGATGAAATATAGTGCCCGGAAATTATTGGTCTGGTTTTAGTAGAGTTCTTTTAATTAAAACATGTCATTTAACATTACGAGGGATAGGGAAAATAATTACTTCCTTCTTACCTATACCTATATTCGTGTTTAGCCATTATTTCCCGATGATATTTTTCATCTGCAGGTTTCGTGTGGGCGGGTCATCATAGAAGCAAACGTGTTGTTTTCAAACATGTTTTGTCGACCTGAGGCTCTTTCGGAGTGGTCCAGGCTGTCGGGTTGGAAACGTACTTTTTTATATCTGACCAAGCTCTTCGAACTCCAAGAAATGATGCTTTAAGGCAGCAAATTATGAATTCTGTATGTGTCGGACGCTCTTAATGAGAGATAGCTCTAGATATTTCGGTCATATAATATCACAAAATATCCCGAAACAATCATCGATCAGATGTCCATGAATGTACGCTCATACTATTCAGCTTGTATCACTGACGTCCCTACTCCTTGTTCCTTCGCTGATTCACACCGCATATTTTGCGCCTCTTGGCCGTTAGAGGGCGCTTTATCTGGTTATCCGATCACCGTGCCGTAATAGCTCGGAGGTAACCAGATTCCTCATACTAACCAGGATTGTCTAACTACTTCACGTGATCGAAACTAAGTCGCACCCACATTCTCAACAGAGTCATGCCTTGATGATATTGAGATCACGATTCTCACTTTGAGGGGGAGGCATATCACTGTTTTGACAGCGAGACTCCCTCTTACGTCATCGCTCCAAGGAACTTTTTCCGTAATATTAAGTCAACATTCAATTCAAAACCTGAAACACTTGAACTGTGTAGTTACGTTACCAATGTAGGCAACATGATCTCCTTTTATACTCATGACGATAAAGCGTGGTCTTATCAGTGCGATTTTTAAAAAGGCAACGGCTGTGTTAATTATTTGATCGGATTAGAGAACAATTTTTTGCAATCAGTTGACGAACCGTACTTAATATAGTGACAATGGAGGACGTTATCCAAAAATCTATTCACTCTTAACCCTTAAATTAAAATAATTATGAGTTGTTTTGCCGTTTATTATTATTTTTGCCGTTAACGTCATTCGAACGTTTGACAAGGGAGACATATTTCTTCGTTTCACAGTTGATTGTGAAGAAATAGTTCACTAGTTTCTCGCGTTTTCCGACACAGTTATCAGTCAGCAGATGTCATATACGTAGGGTAGTTTAGTACTGTTACCGAGCGACTAATCTGTGCAACTTAGCGCCGTCATTTGATGGAAGCAGTTTATGGTGATTGGCCGAAAGATTTTTCACCCACTGAGAGAAATTGTGACGGATGCCAAGATGATGGTTGCCGTGATAAACAAAGTGGACCGAGACTCTTCCGTAAGAGTGATATTCATTAGCAATCGGCGGTTGGCCTGTGCAGAGCGCCTCTAACGGCCAAGAGGCGCGAAATATGCGGTGTGAATCAGCGGGGGAACAAGGAGAGTAGGGACGTCAGTCATACAAGCTGAATAGTATGCGTGTACCATGAATGGGGAATTCTGCAAAAATTCACCTTGTAGAGTCCGGTCCCGTTTCAATTCAAATAACTCAGTACAGTACAAAGGAAGAGCAATATTATTTTACAAATCCTCCATTCTTGGATGAACAGCTTTCAGAAAATACTCGTTTTGGTCAGTTCATTTTTAACCATTAAAATTGAGCAAAAAATTATACGGTATCCAACAACTTTAATATGGTTAATGACCTCGAATAAAACCTCAAAGAATCAATGAAACAATTCAATTGAGCAACTACAGCCAAATCTGCTCCAGCGACCATTTGTTTTTAAATAAACACAATACAAAACTCTCTACACTTGGATTTCCCCCTTGAATTACCTTTATTAAAATACCACCTGCTTTAAGAGACTATATTCCCGTTTCGCGTGACTGGTCACTAAAGGTAGGTCTGATTGTATTGGGTCATGATAAATCTGACATGATGTGCCTTCTTGAGAGTAGTCTTCATGGAATTGAAGTATGTTGAAACCTCACACGTAAAATATATGTTAGTTTCAGTTCGTCGGCGGAAGAGATTTGATTTGTTCGTTCGTGAGTGTCCGCTTATTCTGTAAAAATTCAGCATAAATGCCCCATATAATTTGGAATTTTAGAGTTATTCACGTATGTGTACATCACTTTCAACCAACATTTGCCACCAGGGGGAAAACTGTTTTCCAAGAACAAGTCTGATACAGCTATAGCAATTCTCACACTACTTGAGCAGAGCTGTATGACCGCAGTAATATGCCAATCTCGTTTGGATTAAAATACAATTTTTGTTTGCTGTTCAGGAAGTAATTGTGACATTGGTATTGTTAACCCCGTCTGCCCTGAGTGTTTAGGGACCTGTCCAGGCCTGGGGGGGGTATTTCGCTCCCCCCTCCCCTCTAGTTATTTTGTTTACTCCTTGAGCTAGGGACTGAAACATACTACTATATATCCTTGGGCCAAAGTCTACCAGAAAATATAGAGAAATTCAAGATAGGCGGTTTGATGACGTCAGAGTGACGTCATTTTCCAAAGGCATTTTTTGTCGATTTCAATTTTTTTAATTATGCAATTTCTTCGCAAAATCTGCATAAGAAATCGTCGGATGTAACATAAAATAGTTTTGGTTCACCTTTCGTAACGCAAAAGCAGGAATGTTGAAGACAATTGACGAAAACATCACATTTGTGGTACCCCACATGGCCGCCATATCTAATTTGCTCATGATCCCCTGCTCGGGGGTTATGCAAATAGGCTCAAAATGACTCCAAAATGATAAGCTATAAATTTACGAGGTGTCAGCTCCATTTGTTGTCGTTCCGGGGTTAAGTTAGAAAGTTTGATATGGGAGCCTTTATTAGGGGGCCATAATGCCCCCATGATACCTGGTAGGGTTAAGCGGATATCTGTTGTCACTCTCGGATTTCACTAGAGGGTGTTGTCCATAGGGAGACCGGTAACTTTGTCGGAAGCTGTTTATAGGAGCTTCTTTCAGGATGTAATATCACTTTGTTCGCTAAAAGTAATCTTTCCCGTTCCAGGCCCTGAGATGTGCCTCGGATACCATCCTGTACATCTTTGAATGGCGACAGAAAAACTTCCTCATGTTGCTGTAACCAAATGTATATTTCATGTTCCTGGCTCCACTGGATGTTAAGATGCTAGTGACCCAAGCGTTGATGTTGCTACAGAATATTTCGGAAATTGCTGAAAATCATATACCAGAAGAAATTAAAATGAAATTGTACGTGCAGCGCAATTTAGTTCGTGAACTTGTGTAAATGTTAAATATTGAGCCTGCTAACATGTAACCCAACAACAAAGTGAAAACCTCACCATCAGGCTGTGTCACATTCGGTCAATCTGAGTTATAATGCAGAAAAACGAACGTTACCATACAAATATTGGTAAGTGCGACTCATTTTAGTCAAATATTTGGCATTGAATTTTAGACAATTTTCCAAATTTATTTTGTTCACTGTTACGTTAAGATTAATTCAGTTTCAAAGATCTGCCTAAAATGAATCGCCCTTCTCTTATTTGTACGGTAATCTTTCTTTTCCTTATCTTGCAGGAGCTTATTCTATATTGAGTATAATTCAGATTGACTAAAAGCGACACAGCCTAATGGTAAAGTTTTTACTTTATTGTTGTGTTTCATGCTTGCACTGTAGATATTTAACATTTAACCATGCCCAGGAACTAATTGCCATGCACATGCAATCTCATTAACCTTGAACATTAAATTTTCAGCATTTTTCAAAATACTCTTTAACAACAACAACAACAACAACAACCCCCATTTCGCTATCATCTTTAATGCATATCTCCTCTATACTCTGAAAGTCAACTCCAGTTACCACAAGCAAAGTTTCACGATTTATCGACCAAAGTTGAGGCTTTATCGGCCAGACCGTTTCATATTCCCGGACTGCCGTCGGCGTAAAATGACCATTCTCAAACCTCAATCATCCCTCTCTCCTAGAGCACTCCTTTACTATCATACTGTTATTGGCACATTTTGATGACGACAGATAGATTGGAGCGATAGGCAACAGGTGAGAAAAATTGCCGACGTCTGGCAACTAAAAAGCAACTACATGTATATAAGACTCTACAGGAAAGCATTCGTCGACACCTAACATTCAAACCCGAGAATTCGGTGGATTCTCAGATGTAGCCTTAGTATTTCAGCCGCGCTTTTATTGCACATGTTCACGTGGAGACAATGAAGTATCCACACGGCCCCTAGCACCGACTTCAGCGGAATTAGATACGCTAGCTCGGAAGCTGTGATGACAGATCAGCTCAAACAACACATCTGATATTAATGAATGAGTATCGTGGACGTCTGACGGAGTAAACGCATCAACATGGGGTAAAGCTGGTAAATGCATATATTTTAGTCACATATTTTAGAGTGTGTATACGTGGATATGTCCTTGGTTCCATGTAAGACCCACTGAAAAACTTTGGTTAGTCATATTGACAAACTTAGGCTAGTCTATTGTCCGTCTCCCAGATGACACATGAATTGGTCAATTTGACTCTTACGGTTAGTCAGATTGACTAACCTCATCCAAAGTTGGTCATTTTGACTAACCTGTGCATCCGTTGGTGGATTTGACTAAGGGGGCATTCATAAAGTTCCTACGCTCAAAACAGGCTATTTTTGACCCACTCATTAACCCAGCATACAAAAAGCAAAATTTGAACATGTTTATACCCCCCCCTTCCTTTCGAAGATCATTCTTTTATGGATGTGCTCAGCCCTGTGAACTGCAAAAATGTTAGGCCAACTTGAGTATTTATTTATTGTCAAAATGCCCATGTTAAATAATTTTAGTTTACCTTGCAGTAAAATGAACATAACAGCACAAAGAATCACTGTCCCATACTGACCATTAAAATATATTTCTTATAGTGACATCTAACCAACTTCAGGGAAGACATTCAGATCCCTGAATAGATAACGCCACTGAAATCTCAGATGTTCAGACCGCAATTATCGTACCCTTAGCTCCGTGTGTGAAGGTGTTTTATTTCATTCCCAAAATCTGCAATTGACAAGACTGAAATCATTAACATTAGGTATAATTGATATATTTTCCATTGCAAGTCAAAGGCTCACATTATGAGCAAACAATCATAGACCCTCCTCCCCCCATCGCCACATAGATCAGTTAGGAGGTATTTCAACACCTCTGAAAGTCCGTGTTTTTTCACAATGGCAGTCTTCACTAGCATTGCCAGCTGAATGGTATACAGTTTTGATCTGTACCTTGGTGGGAGATTGCCAAGAATGAAGTATATAGCAGTGATTTTGTACTGTTTGATTTCATTTCCAAGTGGATTAGACACTTGAAAGTCATCAACATACAATTGTATTTGTAGCATGGGGCTCTCCTTTGCAAATAAGCCATTAGACTTGTAGGCATTTCCATCACAGAAGTCTGTCAATTTTTGATCATTTGACTGGCGAGGGTTTAAAATGCAAGCCAACACATCATCATGGGCGAGTAAGCCCTTAAGCGTGTCCTTGATAGGGACATACACTAGTGTTTCTGAATTTCCCTTGATATCTTCACCTACAGTAAGTTCTACTGGCTCAATGTAACCGAATTCCCTCTTGAAAAATGAATTTTGCTTTTTAGCACTGGATAAGGATTCACAAGTAAGTATAGCTCTCTGTGAAGATTCAAAAATTTCATCACAACCAGTCAGATTGTGCAGATTTACACCGTTTTCCCGGAGAACTTTCTCAAGATAAACTCTGGTTTCATTTTGACACAAAGAAACAATATTTTCAATTTCATTGACCACATCAACACATGCGTTCATGGGAAGTTTCTTCATTTCTCTGAGCATCAAAAGAAACTGCGCTATATGCTTCGCAAAATGAAAATTTCCTGTGATTCCTGCTCTGGACTGATCAGATGCTGTGTCCTCCATATCTACATGATTGCCATCATTTTCACCAGACAACTCCTGATTTTCATCCATGTTCTCAACTTGCTCTCTATCTGCTGTTTGTGACTTACTACGGGCGGATATGTTATTTTGATAAAAATCTGGATGTTTCTTCAATATATGTGACTGAAATGATTTTATGACGGTGTACGACTTTTGGCAGCTTTCAATACCACAAACAACAGAGAAGTTCCGTTGAAATTCATGGATACCTTTATAATGATGGATTAACTGTATGAAATGCCTTGTGCTGTAATGGCATCGACAACATGAAAATACACTGACATGTTCCAATCTGTTCATTTTTTTCAACTGCCAACAAAACTGACCAACTAGAACTGGTCAAATTTGACGAACGTCCATTAGTCAAAATGACGAACTCCTAGTCAAAAACTGACCAACTAGAACTGGTCAAATTTGACGAACGCCAATTAGTCAAAATGACGAACTCCTAAGTCAAATTGTCTGCCACCCAGTAAACGGTGAACTTGTTCTGCGAGCGTCAAACTTAGCAAGGCGGGAGGGGAACAATTATTCAACATTATTCTCCCGAAGACAATTCCCCTAACACTAAATCAGGATCTATCCCTGCTAAATACTAGTACTACGCCGTACTGTACGGTAATGTGTTGTTTTGCCGGTCAGCATACCAACCAACCCAATGCCGGCTCCTCCCATATACTGGTCAACCAACTACTAATAAGTTAACTAAAATTCATTTTCAGAAAGTGTTTTGAAAGTATTATTTAGCAAATGGGAGGATGGAACCGGATTTAAATTACCTCAGCACAACAGTAACACCAGAGAAGGAAAATGGCGCCCAGACAACTTCTTCAGTAGCCCCCTCTGGCGATTCATTTCCCGGTTATCTCCCTTTACATTGACTAATTATATATTCGTCAAAGTGACTAGCCCACTTGACTAATTTTGTTCGTCAACTTGACCAATATGGGCTCTTTACATTAGTCAAATTTATTGGACTCGTATACACTTGTCAAAGTGACCAACCTACGTTAGTTCCACCTGTCTAGTGACTAGTTTGTGTTGGTCGATTTGACTAACTCGGTCCATTGAAGTTCGTCAAAGTTGATCGACTAGCCTTGTATTCGTCGTATTGACTAACCAAAGTTTTTCAGTGCCCCTTTACATTTTAAAGATACACTTTTTTGTTTTATTTCATCTGAAGTCACTTTCCCCAACCCCTTAGCGATCCTGTTGATGGCCGTTTTGGGGCGTCAAATTATGCCTAAGAATAGGGATCATCATCCTGGGCGAGAACCGCGGCATTGTTTCACACAGGGTCGGCTAAGCATGACAGTTTGACATTGGATAGCACAGGTAGACCAACTATATTCTGTCAAGTTGTACACTAATAAGCAATTTATCAAAATTTATCCAAGTAAACAAAGGTTCCACTATATATCTGCTGGCTTCTAAACCTGATCGCGCATGAGTGAACATGTATGTAAAGGCCTGTTCGTAATAGGCCTACACGAGCGGCGCATAACGCAAGAAGCTATAAACATGAGAGAGATATCTACCCCTGAACATGACCTCTATTCTATGTCATGTCACTAAATTTCATGACATTTCATCTAAAACTGTAGTCGTACGATCCGGACAAATAAACCAATATGGTTACTAAAATTACAGTGTGATATCGGCTGCCCATATATGGCACAAACCATGCTATTTCGTCCTTTGTTCTTACAAACTGGGAACTGACCAATATAGGAGAGTGTACAGGATCATTCCGTGAAATCGGATCACCGCTAAGCATTCAAATTTAAAACCAGTGAATTTCCTAAAATATTACACTAATTTGAAAGACATTTATTCCTATTTAATACCAGATACTAGTAGATATACATAAGATAACATCTTAGTTATACATGTATGTACACCCATTACTTTTGGAGGGCCATCGGTGTCAGCATATGAGGACATCCACGGTCCCCAAAAATGTGACATTGCAAACTGATGCTTTGTGTTTGCACTGTGTGCATAAATTGTAAATACATTTGACCAATAAAACAACTTAAAGTATCGATCTGGTCTTTCAATTTATTTTAGTTTATTTCATATCAGTCACCCTTAAATGCAGGTTCTGGATGCATGAAACCCTGGAAATTCAAGTGGCGCGTGTAACGCATGGTGTCCGCTTTTGTTACTTACCTTACCTTTTATCTGTCACCAAGAAAAGGTCATTCAGTGGTCATTCAAAACTATGCTTGAACCGGACTAATCTTGTCTATTATCGATCCAAATATGACAGGATTTTGATGTGTCCTTTGGAATATACTTTTATGTCTTGCTTTCGTGTCCACTTTCATGTGGTTACATTCACTATCCTCGACCTGAATTTTAGTTATTTTGTTTGCATGAATTACAATGTGCAGCAATGGAACCCAATATTTGTGACATGGCTGGTCGAACCCCTTTAGAGTAGGGGCCGTATGATGAGGCAGTTGCATAAAATAGCGGGTAAGTAGTATCGTGCTACATCTATTTCGCGTCCTCAACAGTTACGTTTGCTAATTCGTTACACATGTGACAACAAATGTTGATTCCAGAAGAAAGAAAGACAAATTCAGACCAGTCTTACATATAAAGTGTTCATGTGCCATGATCAGTTTGATGGTAAAAGTCCAGAGTCTGATGACGACATAGTATGGTGCTTGCACATGATGTATGTGAATGGACGCGAAGCCATTTTTGTGTCCATGTTACACGCGCCACTTGATTGGGTTGAGGCAGCCGATGCCGCTAAATATTCTTACTAAGAATAGGATTAAATATTCTAACATTTTGATCATGTTTTCATTCTATTTGACACTTAAATTGACGTGTTACGTGGTGAATTTTGCATATAGTTTGGTGTCCTCGTTACACGCACAACTTTATTATTTTTTATTTTCCTCCCAGATTGTAGAATATTATCTGTTTTCTTTTGTTTTCCGAATCACTGTTTATCAATATTATCCCTGACTTATTGCAGTCATGAATTAACATCTTTTGAAAATTGATTTGCATGTCGCACATGGGTACCCCCATTTCATGGAATGACCCTACAGTTCAATCCCTACTGACGAAAACACTTGATCGCTGGAACAACGGATTTACATTCAACATTAACAGTACACGGACAGCAGGTTAGCATAATTTTGCCATCCATTATTTTCCAACAGTAAGCCGGCGTGTTGGAGAATTTGCTCTATGCTTATCTCCTTCTTTTATTTCTTTTCAAGAAGTTCGAGAGATAAGACTTTGATATATGTGAAACCAAATCGCCCTGAATATAAAAACTGCAATCTCAATGTTCATATACCATACCGGCACTACGAAATAATAATAAAAGAATAATACACTGTTGTGTGACAAAATTTCGCTGTTTTATGTTTAAAAAAAAAAAAACTCAAGTACATATGATATATCCTTTTGATATCTACACCACAAGATACCATTTAGATCTAGTCATATCATGGTCAATTTTAATATATGCCTTCATGGTTCAATGTTAACAGTTATGCTTTTCGTGGATTTCCTTTATAAACAGTAGAGTTATTCCCCTTTATTGTTCCCTGAAGTAGACCAATCAAAACACAGTACCGTATCGTCCGTACCATGTTCACTTTGTGTCGGTTTCACCGTTAAGTTAGCCATGTTGGTGGGAATCAAAATTTGTTTTTCAATCTGCATGCATGAAGCCATGTGTAACTTTAAGGAGATGCATGTCGCGGGTGTGGGTATATAAAAGGCGCGTTTTTCCATGTCTAACAACGAAAATTTAGACTATGCAGTCTTACGGAGACTCCTGTTTTCAACATCACTTTCGATAAAAAGACTACTTTATACGACACACTTTTACAGTCTCTAAACCCGGGGCCTGTACTAAAGTTACAACCTTCGTCCTGACATCTGAAGAAGATTCGTTTTTAAACATTGGGCGGGAGCCTGTCTATCGCGCTCATGCGCCAATATGAGGGCCGCCAAATGTTGTTTCAGTCCCAGATACGAAAAATATCGCACATACGGCAGGTAGATACTTGCCCTAGACTTACGCACGCACAAAGTTACGAAGATTCTTAAGTTGAGAAGTTACACGAAAGTCAAATTTACTTACGAAAAAATATATGCATGTTATATGAAGAAAAAGAAGTACTCTCAAAGATATTCAGATGCTTTAAGCATATACATATACTCAGCTGGTATTTTAAATTGTATAGGTATTTGTATCAAGAAAATATACTATGCGAATATAGCAGGATGAGTAATTGTTGATGGTTTCACTCACAGATTTTTCTCATCTTCCGCTCTTCTTAACCCTATCTGGCCTGGGCGATTTGGGGTGTACCGCAGCCTGGGGAGGGGCGGAAAGTTCCCCCCCCCCCTATATATTTTCGCTATCGCTAAGGCTAGAGGGCTGAAACTTATCACACTATATCTTTGGCTCAAGCCCTACAAGAAAATGTAAAAAAATCCAAGATGGCCACCATGATGACGTCACTGTGACGTCATTTTTAAAAAGAGCGTTTTTTGACGCTTTTTCGGTCAGAATTTTCGAATTTTTTATTTTTGTTTCTTCTTCGCAAAAACTGCATGATAAATTAGTAAATAATAATTTGATATGAAATAAAATAGGTTTCATCAGAGAAGAAATATGACGAAAATATCACTTTTCTGGTATCCCACATGGTCGCCATTTTGAATTTACCCATGATCCTCTGCTCGGGGGGTCATGCAAATAGGCTCAAAATGACCCCAATAAGAAGTCAAGAGTTTCAGCTCTCAATTTTTTGTCGTTCCGGAGATAGGAGCAAAAAGCCAACAAGGGGAGGGCGGGGGGGCTCGGACATAGAATACACTGAACGAGGGCTTAATCGAGAGCGTAGAGCTGAAGTCGTTACACGGTTTAGGAACTACTAGCAGTGCTTTGACGTTGATGTCAAAACTTGACAAAGTGTTCGGCATAATGCCTTTTCTCTGTCAACAGATCACTTGCTGATCGTGAATATATAGAAGTTCACTGGTTAACAAACATATTCATTCGTGTTATACTGTAAACACATTCTTTAGAAATGAGTGAGGTTAATACTAGACATTATTTTACAGTCTACATGTATAGCTTTTATTCCTTCTGAACAGCCAATAACACAAATTCAATAACAATACCGCAAAAATGGAGAAAGGCGCATTTACTGGGCTTATTTTTTCAGAAATACCGAAAAGGGAAGAACGAATGAAAAGTAATTTGTTACAAGTTATGTAGTTTTTTGGACAAATACATGTACACAAAACGCGTCACATGAGTATAAAATAAACATGCACAATGTTTCACAATGTATCTGTTGAGGAGTACAAGAATATACATCTGCAAAGTTGCCAAATGCAGATAAGTTATTACAAACAACTATCAATGTATGAAGGATGTTAGTCCATGAGCCAGACCCAAAAATTTCATCAATTGGTACCACCTGGGGTGGCAAATTCTCATTATGTTTTTTTGAAAGTCCTATATCCTTAGATGGAAAAAAAAACTTTGAAAGCAATCCGGGACTCACAGCTTAATGGTAGTAATCACATCTTAAATATGGACACCCGAGTCCAATCTGAAGAACCAGATTTGGGGGTAGGGGAAATATAAAGTTGAATAACTTTGCAACTAATGGTGATATAGTGACATTTGACCACTCGAAATGTTGGTAATCTGATCATCTATATGTTGGTATCTGTTTTGTGCTAATTTGTCAATTATGTAGGTCACCAGAGGTCAAAAGGTCATGAAATCTGACCCCTGTCTAAAACGTGACAACCTGTAGGAAAACTCGCTGTAGATACGATACCAATGAGACTTTCTTAACCTAAATAGGTTCAAATGGAAGCCAAGAAGTACCCAAGTCTATAATAAATCTAAACAAATGGAGTTTATTATTATTTAGACTGTGGCACAGAACTGATTTTGACGCATTTTCAAAAATGGTCTTTTTATAGCGCTAAAAACAGGCCAAATTGAATGAAGTTGGACAGCTTGAAATTAGTTGCATATTTTGACAAATAACTACTCCAAATGCTAATGGCCATGTCTTAGGTGTATTCAGGGATTAGTAAGCTACATTTCGAGGTAATTAGGTCACCAGAGGTCAAGGGGTCAAAGATTGTGAATTATTAATTTTCTACATTTTTACTCGGGACTTGTCACAGCGAAACAGCTCACCAATTACCAATATACGAGTTCTTAGAGCATTTCCATCATAGCTCTCTAGATTTGTATCTAATACCGCTTAGACCGGCGCTAGGGGCCGTGTGGTCATATCATCCAAGTTGCCACATGAACAGGTACAATAAAAGCATACCTGAGATACAACACATATCACGAATCGTTAGATTCTTGGTATGTGCTTTAGAATAGGTTAACCGGAAGACTATACTGTGAAGTCATGTGGCTCTGTCAGTATGTCGGCACCTCTTCCCACTTCCCTTATATGTGTTGTAATTTCATATTACAATGCATTTACATTGCAACCAGTTTCAAGTACAGAGCATCAGAGACATCGCTTGTGAACCCTGTACCGTATAGCCCGTAGGGCATAGGATAAACCATGGTGCGAGTGCACCAGGTATGGGTGTCCGCAGGGGTCAAAGGTCAATCGCCCTTCAAATCCCCTTTATTGCTCGTTAAGGCGCTGAGACGGGTGTTAAGGCGTAAAGATAGGGCATTAAGGTGTTGAGACGGGCGTTAAGGCGTAACGACGGGCGTCACTGCATTTCGATGTATTGGTGGCAATTCCATGAAAATCAGAGCTTCTCAGCTCAAGCTAAGCGTTGTGGGCTTTACTGTCTATAAAAGCAAGAAGTGTATTCCCAAAACACGCACAGTCGACGTTCAACCGTCAACATGGCTTATACTTGCTCTAAGTGCGAACGCACGTTCACCAGACGTTACGATATGATGCGACACGAGAAAAATATTCATGGAATTGAAGACTCTGAGGCACAAGAAGCCGATATAGAGACTGATGATAGTCCATCGACTGATACCGAAACATAGATTGCTGAGAGTCTATCTAGTGATATGGAGAGCTTGACCTCAGATAGTCAGCCTACGTCCGAGGAAAGTGAGGCAGATCCTACCTTCTAGGATCGTATTGTGAGAGCAGATATCAATAGGTACGCTGCAGCAATCGAGGACACCGGACAGGATAACTTACAACATGCATACACCCAAATGCGCTCCTGCATCAGGAAAACAGCCATGGCAATTTATGAACAGTATACTTTACTACCGCTTGAAATGAAAGGCGACCCCATGCACAGGGCCATCATGAATACCAAGTGTCACTTGGAAGAGGATATAGGGCTACCACCCACCGAGGCCCTGAAAAATGCGACCAGGATGCGCAAACAACTCTTTCAGGACATGCTGCCTCAGTGGTATCCTGAACTGCCCGATGATGCTTAGATCACACGGAGCAAAGATGAAACTTTCTCAAAGGACGGCTTCTGATTGGACAAGAGCAGCCGAGAATATGACAGATGCAGCGCCAAATGATGGCCTCTGATCGGCCAAGAGTCTTCTTGAATTGTAAACATGCTCAATGCGCCCCCCCCCCCCAGCGTGGGTATGATGTAACATTGGAGAGAATAAACTATATGAAAACTTGTTGTTCTCTCATCTGTCATCCTTGTTGTTCTTTCTCCCGTCTATATCATGGCGTCAAGGCGTTACGCTAGGACATTAAGGCGTATTGACGGGCGTCACTGCATTTCCAATGACTTAGTGACAATTCCATGAAAATCAGAGCTTTTGGGCTAATTCACAAGGGCGTTGGAGCGTTGAGCTTGGCGTTGGCGAGCGTTGTTACAAGATGCCACTTCACACGCCGAATTCTGACCCAGAATGGTTCATTTCTACCCCAAACACCTTCCTTCAAACCCCCAAAATGTCCACTTTGGCTACTACTCCAAAACTCTCACTCACTCACTCACTCACTCATCATCGTTAGCGCGTCCATGCGTTAAGACGGGCGTTGGGCACGCCTCACTGGTGTTGGGCATGCCTGACTCATTCACCCACTCACTCACTCATTCTGGGAGTTCATTTGGAACATTTTGACCCCATCAGCCCATCGTCGGGCAGTTCAGGATACAAGTGAGGCAGCATGTCCTGAAAGGGTTGTTTGCGCATCCTGATCGCATTTCCCAGGGCCTCGGTGGGTGGTAGCCCATATCCTCTTCTTCATGATGGACCTGTGCGTGGCGTCGCCTTTCCTTTCACGCGATAGTAAGGTATACTGTTCACAGATCGCCATGGCTGTTTTCCTGATGCAGGGGCGCATTTGGATGTACGCCTGTTGTAAGTTATCCTGTCCGGCGTCCTCGATTGCTGCAGCGTGAGTATTGATAGCTGCTCTCACAATACGATCCCAGAAGCTAGGTTCTGCCTCACTTTCCTCGGACGTAGGCTGACTATCTGAGGTCAAGCTCTCCGTATCACTAGATATACTCTCAGCAATCTCTGTTTCGGTATCAGTCGATGGACTCTGTATCGGGTTTTTGTGCCTCGGAGTCTTCAATTACATGTGTCGCATCATATCGTATCGTTCTCACTTAGAGCAAGTATAAGCCATGTTGACGGTTGAACGTCGACTGTGCGTCTTTTGGGAATACACTTGCATTTATAGACAGTAACGCCCATCAACGCTTAGCTTAACGCTTCAATGCCCTGGCGAACTAGCTCGGAAGCTCTGATTATCATGGAATTGCTACCAATACATCGAAATGCAGTGATGCCGTCAACGCCTGTCGTCCCGTCTTCACGCCTTAACGCCCTATCTTTACGCCTTAACGCCCGTCTTTACGAGCGATAAAGGGGGTTTGGAGGATGATTGACCTTTGACCCCTGCGGACACCCATACCTGGTGCACTCGCACCCTGGTGTATCCTATGCCCTACGGTCTATAGGGTACAGGGTGCACCAGCAATGGTTCTAATGCTCTATACTTGAAACTGGTTGCAATGTAAATACATTGTAATATGAAAGTCCCAAGTAAAAATGTAGAAAATTAATAATTGACAATCTTTGACCTTGTCCTCTGGTGACCTAATTACCTCGAAATGTAGCTTAACTAATCCCTGAATAGACCAAAGACATGACCATTAGCATTTGGAGTAGTTATTTGTCAAAATATGCAACTAATTTCAAGCTGTCCAACATCATACAATTTTGCCTGTTTTTAGCGCAAAAAAAGACCATTTTTGAAAATGCGTCAAAAACAGTTCTGTGCCACAGTCTAAATAATAATAAACTCCACTTGTTTAGACTTATTATAGACTTGGGTACTTCTTGGCTTCCATTTACACCTATTTAGGTTAAGAAAGTCCCATTGGTATGGTATCTGCAGCGACTTTTCCTACAGGGCGTCACGTTTTAGAAAGGGGTCAGATTTCGTGCCCTTTTGACCTATGGTGACCTACATAATTGACAAATTAGCACAAAACAGATACCAACATATAGATGATCAGATTACCAACATTTCGAGTGGTCAAATGTCACTATATCACCATTAGTTGCAAAGTTATTCAACTTTATATTTCCCCTACCCCCAAATCTGGTCTCTCAGATTGGACACGGGTGTCCATCTTTAAGAGGTGATTACTACCATTAAGCTGTGAGTCCCGGATTGCTTTCAAAAAATTTTTTCCATCTAAGGATATAGAACTTCCATAACAATTTAATGAGAATTTGCCACCCCAGGTGGTACCGATATCTGGTCTAGCTCATGGACAGTTAGTGCAGGCGAATAAATTATAGAAATGTAGCAATTGTTAGAAATCATTTGAATTTGGTAATTTTCCCTATGAATACGGATTAATGAATGGCGTCTATGCTATACCTTGCTATTCTAGCTTGAATAAAATGTAATCAATCCTGTCTTTGCACAGAATTCAAAGTAATACTTTTACAATACGGCTGCGGCGACGTGAGAAACTGAGACGTGCTTTGGAAGCGGTTCGTATATTCATTCGCTATCATGCCTCGTTAACCCTACCGTGCCTACCCGATCTTCGGACCGACAAAAATTGAGCGCTGATACTTCGTGACTTTGTAGTTTATCATATTGGTATCATTTTTGAACCTATTTGCATAATCCCGGAGCAGAGGATCATGGGTCATTTCAAAATGGTCATCTGGGGTTCCGTCATTCGTCATTTTTCTTCAAAATTCCTGTTTTTCCGCGAGGAAAAGTTGACCAAAAAAAACATTTTATTTCACATTAAATTATTATTTACTAGTTTATCATGCAGTTAATGCGAATGAATTACATGAATAAAAAAATTGAAAAATCTGAGCGAAAAATCTATCAAAAACCATTTTTGAACATGAAGTCACTTTGATATCATCAAAGCGGCCATCTTGGATTGTTTCACATTTTCTGATCGTGCTTGACTCAAGGTTATAGCGTGGTGGTTACAGCCCCTAGCAAAGGGGGTAAGAAACAAAATTAGCGAGGGGAGGAGGACGAAATGCCTCTCTCCTCAGGGCCTGGACTGGTCCCAAAGAGGAGGACTATTTTCGACCTGAAGTTATCATAAATATAAGCACAGTGACCCTTCCTTCGAATTGCAGGTTAAGTTGATGATAGAAATAACATATACACCAGGTTACAATAGGTTTAAACCCCCGCCCCATGTTAAAAAGATAGGAGAGCGAGTGAATGAATGAACCGCTGTCTCAAGTACGTCTCAATACACCTGCCGGTGCTATCGGTACAGCTGTATTGTTAAAGAATAACCTCGAATTTTGAGCAAAGTCCGGAAGCAATTATTTTACTTTTTCACTTATGAACAAGATGTTCCACAGGAAATGAATCAATCGGTCGATTTGTTGGCGTGGCAACTATACAGGAAATACTTCGTATACAAGGGTTCAGAAGTAATTTCAATTCTTCCCTTGATATGTCCTTGTCAAAGGA
Source organism: Hanleya hanleyi (assembly GCA_036873755.1). Classification (NCBI taxonomy): domain Eukaryota; kingdom Metazoa; phylum Mollusca; class Polyplacophora; order Lepidopleurida; family Hanleyidae; genus Hanleya; species Hanleya hanleyi. The sequence goes on along the minus strand of JAVTVY010052048.1, from coordinate 8,353 downwards.
AGAGTCTCGCACGGGAAAAGCCCTGGTCTTCAGGAGTTACTTCCCTTGAATCTGTCTTTAGTTTGTCACTAATCGAAACGTTCAAATAAGAAAAAACTGAAGAAATTTCGCTCACTTCTTTCCTACAATGGATAGAATGATTTTGTCTTGAATTTTGCGCTCAGTTAAATTGGACATGTGAAAATATACTCTCCTTGAAAATGAGGGGTGATAAAATACATTTATCCATCTATACTCGCAGTTTGTCTCCGTGTTTCTGCTTGAGATAGTTTGTGCCGGTAATATATTAAATTGCCACCTATCCCCCCGGATATTTTACAACTTATATTCATTTATCGTAGATTTCTAAATAAGATATGATGTTCCATAGCGCACAAATTAGTTTTTTCTTATCCTGGCAAACCTGCTTTTTGTGGTCTTTTTGGCTGGTTTTGGTAGCGGCCTGAGTTATCGTGTTGCGGCGGGTCAAAACAACACTGTTAAGAGTGTATCTATATCACAGGGTAGAAATGTATTGCCGTTGACCTTAAGGCACAAGACTACATGTCCCTGCTGCAGTACGGATTGATACAGTGAAACGGGGAATCGATTTGTAAATTTCCCGACGTCTCCTCTGTTGGTTTTTTGCTCCTATCTCGGGAACAACAAACCCTTGAGAGCTGACACTCCATGTCTTTATTTTTTATCACATCAAATTATCAGTTAATAATTGATCATGCAGTTTTTTGCGAAGAAAACGCCCGAATAAAAAATTCGAAAAATCTGACCGAAGAATCGTCCAAAATCTGCCTTTCTTGAAAATCACGCCACTGCGACGTGATCATGGATTTTTGTGACGTTTACTCGTAAACCAGTGTGGTAAGTTTCAGCACTCTAACCTTAGGGATAGCGTAAATATATGAGTGAGGGGCGGTATTTTTCTCCCCTCTCCAGGCTGCGGTACACCGCAAAATCGCCAGATTGAGTTGAAAGAAGGATTTCGCGTATTCGTACATTATTTAACTACAATAAGATTGATTATTAATATATGGTACATTGAGGAATAACTAATCGTTATTACTATTTAAATCTACCTGGCCTGGGGGGGGGGGGGGCAAAATGCCCCCCCCCCCCCTACCAAACTTTCTGCGCTATCTCCGGAACGACAAAAGATAGAGAGCTGAACCTCCATGACGTAATAGTTTATCATATTGGGGTCATTTTGGGTCAGTTTGCACGACCCACCGAGGAGAGGATCATTGGTAAATTCAAGATGGCGGTCATGTGGGGTCCCAGAAAAGTGATGTTTTTGTCATATTTCTTCAAAATTAGTTGACAAAAAATATTTTATTTCACATCACAATAATATTTACTAATTTATCATGCTGTTTTTGCGGAGAAATTGCATAAATAAAAAATTCGAAAAATCTGACCGAAAAATCGACCAAAAAATGTCGTTTTTGAAAATTACGTCACTGCGACGTCATCGAAGCGGCCATCTTGGATTATTTTTTACATTTTCTGGTAGAGCTTGCCCCAAGGGTATAGTGTGGTAAGTTTCAAGCCCCCTAGCTCAAGGGTTAAGAAAAATAATTAAGGGGAGCAATATTGGCCTCCCCCCCTCCCCCCGCCGCAGGCTACGACAGGTCCCAAAAAGCTCAGACCAGATAGGGTTAAAAGAATAGTACTATTAATGGAGAAAATGGAATTTCGCCTAAACGAATAATTCTACAAAATGTTACTGACGTGGAAACCTGTTTATTCCAAAATAGAATGTACCAAAATAGCACAGAGTCAACTGTGCATTTCATGTCATAAAAAACAGCTTTTTTGAAAAGGCCTCTTTGGTACATTGTTTTTCTAGCTTAGCATAATCCAGGTAAAACTAACTCACCGAGCAAACTGGGATGAAAGCCAAAGCCTCTTTACTCTGGTCCTGTAGCGATACGAAGCTTCCATGTTGAATTGCCAGGCCAGGTGACTAAACGAGGTGTTTAGCTGAGCCGGCGCCGGATACGGATCCAGAACCGGACTTCATGGTAAAAGCCGGAGCCGGATTCACCCAAAGCTTTTTTTAAGTTACCCCACGCCTCGGGATTTTTTCCGAAAATTGCTTCAATAATCATTTCTTCCTTAATTTTATAGGACCTAATTGGCGTCCATTTTTCATTCTTATACTTCTAAATCTCTAAAATAAGGAAAAATCAGTATTTATTACCGGCAACTGAATGCAGAGCAGGAGCCGCAATTGATATTCCCGAAATATGAGAACTGTATTTTCTGAGATGGAACTCGAAAACTTAGCTTCTATAGACATTTTAAAGACTATTTTTAGAAGAAAATTGTGAACGAAATGGTACATTTTGAGAGGATGATTTTTTAAGAACTTTTTGATTCTCATTTCATTATCAATTTGACGAAATATACCGGTATATGGTGTGGTGCATCCAAGCTGATGTTATTTCTCTCGAAGAGAATAACTATTACTATATATTTGGAGAACCTGAAGTATTGTGTTTTCTAAGACATACATGTACTACATAATTTTACAATTTGATGGCATGTTGATCGATTCTAATATAATCAGTCTCATTAAGCCCTGAGTTGTAGATCAAAGCCTGGTTTTATTGTCGGGTTTACCAAGGGTAAACCCTACATTAGTATCACTTTTCAGTTTTTCTTTTTTCTTCTGCACATGTGTAGTTTTGATCTCCTGCCCGGAGACTGTTCTCATTTGATGCCTCTTACAGCATTCACAACAGGCCTCGCACAAGCCATGCAATTCCAGGCGCTAAGAGTAATGGAATTTCGTTGAAAGGACATGGAAAGTCAGAGGAAATATATGTACAGAGTCCGGGAAAATGAGTGGAAAAAGCTAAGTTATTCTCTGAAGTTCAGCGAAATTTATTGCGGAATAAAAATCCAAACAGCCGTGAAACGTGTTTGCTGGTGACCCTTCGCCAGATTGGAACGAGGTCAGACAGCTCATTTACATATTTTGTGTAATCCATTGGTTGAACTAAACTCGTGACTGTTTCCCGCTGAATTAATATTCATATTCTGTGACGTGTATTGGTCGAGGTCATAATGTCGACAGCTGATTGGCTCACGCTCTTGACATCTGTACTAATTTACGTATCAGAACAGTCGCCATTTGAACTGGTCAAATTGCAGTCGCCATTGTTCGTTGGTTTGGAATTTAGCTTTGGGCTAATTTTGCCGATGCCGGGAAAATGCAAATTTAGTGAACATTGGCTGAGACTGGATGATTATAACTGTGGTTGTCCCGTCACGGTGAGAGGACAGCAACGTACACGGTGTGTCAAACAAATGTGGATCTGTCCAATATCGGCGATGGTCCTTTACGGAGCCATACAAAAATTACAGGATACACAAACTTTACACACATATTCTTGAGGTTGTTCTATAACTATATGGCACTTTATGAATTATTATTACGAATATGAATTTTAATATTTTTGAACATATTTCAATCTTTGGTAAGCTACCTTACAACAAAAGTTATGATTCATATATAGTGCAAGATCACAAAGATGATCTTCACTTTAGATAGGGAATCGTCCTCAATGCGTTTTTGATACACACAGCTGGTGGGGCTAATTTTTGTCTAAAAAGCACCAAATTGACCATTTGAATAGATAAAGATAAAGAATAATCAAGACCTACAGACAAACACAACCAGACTTACAGTGGTTCAAACCTGCCGTATTTTGCACTTTTCGGTGCATTTACAGTCGACATTTTCTCTCCAAAATTCTCGTTGCAAAATTATGACACCTTTAACCAAAATCATATTTAGACTTATTTGTTGGTCAAAATAGCTAAAATTGGTTTTGGTTAAAGGTGTCCTATTTTTGTAACAAGAGAAAATCCGCACCGAAAAGTGCCTAAAAATACGAAAATAAGCCAACTTACCAACTTTAGTGAGCCATAAATCCGTGTTCGTGCATCTGCAGTCCTTCATTATTTCGGGTCTTATAATTCAGCATGAAGGCTGTACAAAATGGTCCATTTCATATCCCTTTGATAAAAGTGAAAGTTTGGCCCTTCAAACCGAACAGCTTGAGGACGATTCCCTATGTCAAGCGAACACCACCATTCTTCCCAAATATGGGACTAATAAACTCCTCTGATGCAAGTAAACCCGACATCAGTACTTTAAGTACTTTGATTTAAGTAGGTGAACGGAGGTCCACAGAAAACTCGAACGTTAGGTTAACGTGTTCAGGGGAAATGTCATGAAGTTTCGTATATTTTAAAAATGGTTTTACGGACGGTGGTCACAAAATGCCACCGGAGTTGTCTAAGCGTCACTTTACCGTGTGTTTTCCAAAAGTTCATCTCATTTTCTCACACCTTCCTTCGTCTACACTCTCAATGGATGATCTCTTCATAATTACCGAGCGGTTTCATTCGTATCTGTGGGGAGTGTACGGTTATCTGACTGACTGTATCTCGACAGTTTTCTTTATCGAAAAGAGAAAAGCATATTGGGGCCGAAAATCTGAGAACGTAAACGCTGAGTTATTCTTCACCCGTCACTTGTATGACAGCCTTTTGGGCGTGCAAATAAAAAGGATTTCAATCTTACAGGATCGGGTGCTTTTGTACCGTACCAGCATATACCGGGTTCTTGAAAATCTTTCACAGTATACTTTATCGATGTTCGGTTTCTGTGTTTACGTGAATTTCTGGTGTATAAATTGACCTTGTGAATACGAGAAATGGACCACGACGCCTTTTGGGCGTGCAAATGAAAAGGATTTCAATCTTACAGGATCGGGTGCTTTTGTACCGTACCAGTATATACCGGGTTCTTGAAAATCTTTCACAGTATACTTTATCGATGTTCGATTTCTGTGTTTACGTGAATTTCTGGTATATAAATTGACCTTGTGAATACGAGAAATGGACCACGACGGACTTAAGAGTATACTTAATCGATGTTCGGTTTCTGTGTTTACGTGATTTTCTGGTGTATAAATTGACCTTGTGAATACGAGAAATGGACCACGACGGACTTCATTTTTCCTCGCCATGATCGACAGGACAGGCTGATGGGGTTAGCAAGAAAACTAAGAATAATAAACTGGCTCCGGCTCCGAGTTTTAGTATGCGAATCCGGCTCCGGGAGGATCTGGCTCCCGGATTTACATTAAATCCGGCTCCGGGAATTAGTAACATTGGCTTCAGGACTGAAACATAGTCGTTTCGTTTTGTTTTTTTTATCTCAGTTTGCTTGGTGAGTTAGTTTTACACTGATCGTGTTAGGCGGGATATGCAATGAAGCTTTTTCAGAAGAACACAGATGTAGCATTTTCGATGTTACAACCACGATTTTCAGTGATCTTTCGTCGAGCAAACTGCAATTTCGCATCAGCAACTTGTTGGACGAAAAAAAAAACAACAGGAAAAGTGGACAACTTTGAAGAGGTGAAGAGAGAGTTGTGAGAGGAAGTACAGGCTCGACTAATATCTCAATGGGTCGGTTAGAATGTGTACTTTTGATTGAGGGTAGCCTGGTGTAATTTCACCTGGGCAATTTCTCATTCGCTATTTTTCTCGAGATGGTTACTCCATAGTGGCACCATACTGGCTGGGTCCCTGTCCGTTTTATTATTATTTTAAATATTTCATACAAGAAAAATACGGTAAATTTCGTAAAACAACAGAATTTCCGACAACACGAGATTCGGACAAATCCTGTGAGGAGGTGGCCTTATCTAGATAATGGTGAATTATAGCTGTTTATAATCAGACTTCTTCGTTTACATATTCCGACGGCTGACGTAATCTCTGGAAATGATATCCGAGCAACTGGTAGGCAAACACTCAGCAACGTGGCGCGGGTTGGTGTTGTACCGATAGCTGTCAGATGTAAACGGATATTAGCAAAGGATGATCCATTACCTGACCCAGCGTACAGGGAAGCGTGGACATTGGGGTAACTGCCGAACTGTTGATCTGCCTCGTCGAGATCTACCGTTGAGAAAATGCTAAACCATCCAAGAAAGCTGCCATGACGACGCCACAGTGACGTCATTTCCAACAAAGGCATTTTTGACGATTTGGTCAGATTTTTCGATTTTTTTTATTCGTGTTTTTTCTGAGCAAAAATTGCATGATAAGTTAATAAATAATAATCTGATGTGAAATAAAATAGCAATTCATCCACTTTTCCAGGCAGAGAAGCAGAAATTTTGAAGAAAAATTAACTTTTCTGGTACTTTTGGTTGCTATTTTGAATGTACCCATGATCGGGGGGTTATGCAAATAGGTTCAAAATGACCTCAATATGACAAACTACAAAGTCACTCGGTGTCAGCTTTCTAGCTTTTGTCGTTCCGGTCCGGAGATATGAGCAAGAAAACAACAGGGAGCGAAAAGTGTCCCCCCCCCGGCCATTCAAGGTTAATGTGGTATATTATTAACACGAACATCGAGCTTTGCAGGAAATGGTGTCATTTAATACATTTTAGCCTAAAGAAAGGGAAAAACAGACTTGACAAAACAGATTCCATATTATCTCTAACAGTACTAGGGGGAATATTATAGCCAATCTCCAAAGAATAAATATTCTTCTGCTATTAACTCTGTAAGCCATCCCCTATCTATGCGATCAGTGGAATCTGAAATCTATACTATATATTTGTTTGAGCTGATCTGTTATCACAGCTCCCGAGCTAGCGTATCTAATTCCGCTTAAGTCTTCACATGAACACACGCAATAAAAGCGCGGCTGAGATACTAAGGCTACGTCCGAGAATCCACCGTATTCTCGGGTCTGAATGTTGGATGCCGAGGGATGCTTTCCGGTTGCTTTTCAGTCACCTCTGTCGTCAATTTTTCTCACCTCCTGCATATCGCTTCAATATAAGCCCTAATGTGTTAAAATATATTAAAATTACAGTTGCGGAGTAATCTTGATACAATTTCCCAGATATGCGTACACAGTCCTTTAGATCAATCAAGGAGCATGGTGACATAATCACAGGCTCTTCAAGAGAGATAATCTCATCATTTTTTATTTATTTTGCAGATATCCGATAGCTGACAAGAAAGGAATTGGAGTAAGTTTCGCCAGCGCTTCAAGGTAAAATTACTGACTGGCCGTGAGATGGGTCGCAATTTCAAAGTAAATCTGTACCAGAATGAACTTTCTCGTGTCGATCTGTTTCATGTACATCTATTAACAACAAAATGCGTAACATAGAAGGATGTCCCCGGCTTGAGCAGACGAATGACTAGCCCTTGAGGGGGGATGAGGTTTGATTTTCCGGGTTGTACTGACGCTTCAGATAGATAAGAATAGATAAGATAAGATGAATACTTTATTTACAGTCAATTTTTATAACTATACAACATGAACTCACCATGGAGCTATTATCACCAACTTTGAACAATTAATAACAACTAAAACACACAAAACACTGATTAAATGATTATACGACATATAGACCATGTCTATCACACAAATACTAAAAGAAAAAAATATATACCGTAAAAACACTACTGAATATTGCAACATTCAAATATCTTCGGATGGAAACAATCTCTGCGATTAAAAATTTCCAATCTCACATTTGTTTGATTGATTGATTGTTTATTCATCATTCAAATAAATAATATGTACATGGAATAGAACAGAGATAGAATGACGGGAATAAACCCCCAGGGGGCTTGTTGTATCCCAAGAGTATTTGTAATAACAGTAGTACTGATTTGGCATGAAGTCCTGACTTACGAGCATAATCATAAACAATTACTAGTCAGAGAATAATTATATAAGTCAGATATATCTGTTTTACATAAAAGAGGTTGTCTCAGAATATATACTGCGATCACTATATTTGAGCCTTGGAACATTCAAAATACCTTTTAAACATAATTGTGAATACACCATCAGATAGTCTTTGGTTTTGATTGATAATAGCCAGATTCAGGATGGTGAAAATATGCGTTTCAGATGGGACTTAAACAATGAGAATGGTAGACAAGACTTCAGTTCAATTGATAAACAATTCAAAATTCGTGTTGCCTTTGACTTTGTTGAATAAAATGATAAATTTGAGAGAATCCGTATTGTATAATGATTGAAGTTGGCTTGTCTAGTTGGATAGGAATGGACGTGGGAGAGTTTGGTGAAATAGTTTGAGAACTTGGCCGGGATGGAGAGACCATTGTTGAGACATTTGTGCGTAAATGGCAGAATAAGATAGTCATTGATTTTAGACAGCGGTAGGATGTTTAATGGTTCAAATAATGGGTTGGTGTGGGCAAGTTTATTACTAAATGTTATTATACGGATAAGTCTTTTCTGAAGAATCACAAGAGGTTTTAGATGGGTTGGGAA
>JAVTVY010052047.1:0-26338 GCA_036873755.1 Hanleya hanleyi | reverse complement strand
GGCTTAAGTTTACAAGCCCCCTGTTCTGGGCTTCAGTTTACAAGCCCCCTGTTCTGGGCTTCAGTTCTTTCAATGTACAAGCCCTTGTTCTGGGCTTCAGTTTTCACGTGGTTGTTCTCACGTTGTTGTTGTTCACTGAATAAAAAAAAGAGATCTCACCAAAAAAAACCCTGTCTTGTGTGTTTTATTCATAATGCATCAATGCCCAATGTGGAGATTCAGTCAAACTGAAATCAGTGGTGTAGGATGGGGCCAAAATGTAGCCCATCAAGGTTAGAATGCAAGCGCACTATAGTAAAATAGAGAGCCAATGAAATCAGTCCACAGACCAAGTACGTGTTTTTGGTCTAGGTTTGGAGCGGGTATTTCATTGAGGTGCGTGTATACGGTGAGTGAAGACTCGTCCAACACGTATAGATCAAGTTTATGACTATAAGTTCTATGTATTCTCCGAACCTTGCCGAAAGGGAGAACGTTTGACCTGGATGTGACCTTTGACCTTTTGACCCGCACGCGCGCGCTGCCGATGATGACGCGCACTTTCGGAGAACCCCCGCGCGCTGCGGCCAGGGCGGGCCAGGCCAGTGAAAAAGTCCCGGAGGTTGAACATCCGGACGTCTAAGGAAACATTGGAAACTCTTTCAGTGCTCGGGATGTGACCCATCAATACCCAGAAACCCAGCAGAGGTGTTAAGACCATGATATAACATGCTCGGAACATGGTTAGTACGAATGTTTCGGTGGTGGTGGTGTTCAATAAAAACTGCATGAAAACCCAAGTGAAGTTCGAATATTTATTAAGGTGAACAAGTGAACAAGAATGTATGTACGAGTATATAAGAACGTTGCAAACAAGAATTGAGGTGAACGTATGTATAGAGAGAGAGAGAAATCACAGTGGAGTATATAACAGTTAGACCGAGTCATCGAACTGACGTATATCGAGTACTTATTCAAAAGAATGACAAACAAGTTCATGGTGTAATGTATATATAGAGAGTAATTTAGAGTCCAATTATGTATGTCCATTAGAAAAGTCCGGGTATAATATATGTTCACAAGTCCAGGTAAGTGGTACTGATGCCATCGGGAAGAACTTTACGTTTCGGGTAGAAAAATGTGAAGGCATCTCGTTTCTGGATGTAGGTTCGCATCTGGTGGTCGACGACCCGGAATCCTCGGTTAGTGCCACTCGCACTGGTCTGGCTTTGCAGCACGTCCAGGTACAAGGCTTTGTCGATGGCGGGATCGCGTCGACTGACTCCTTTGCAACTGAACTTATTGTTTCCATCTCCACCGTAACAGAAGTAGGTCTTGGACGACAGGGCGATCATGGCATCTCCACTCCACTCCAGCTTAAACAGGCCCGGCGTCCGCTTGTCGTACTGGTAATGGTCACGTCGAGGTAGCCACTGGTCCCGTTCCACCTCATACTGTGCGCTTAACTCGGGTTTCACCAGGGACTCCCAATCCGCATTAGAGACGGCCATGTAGGCAGAGTCCGTGTCCATTTCCATGAGTTGCCAATCGGCTGGGTCGAAATCCACACCCATGAAATCATAGAGGAACTGGAGCATCCTCAGTTTGGCCACCTGGTATACCATACATCCAATTTGGAGGGGCAGGTTGTAACGGATAGTCTTTTTGGCTAAAGAGATTTCATAGGTATCATCATCGATGACGTCGACGGACCGAAACAGAGGCGAGTTGATCTTTTTGCGGGCTTGTTTGGTTGTACAGATATTGACGTTGACGTGCTTGTCTTGGTTGGTGACCGTTTTTCCATAGTAACCATTGCCTGTCAATTTCCAAGATTCACCGATGATGGCCTGACTAGGATCTTGATCGCCTTGACGTCGGGCAGACGTCACGATGTCGGCATTCCGCGCGAAACAGGCGTTGGGTATATACTGAAGGACTTGGTACACGCGCGTCACTTCGAGGCCATGGCTCATGTACCACTGTAGCAGAGGGGTACCCAGCAAGATTTTCTCTGCCCACATACTCTCAATCAACATTCGACGAGGTTGTTTCAATACGTCATGTTCCTCAGCATAGGCGCCCATGGTCTCTCCAATGTCAGCCCGACCCACCAGCGTGTTCTTGAAGATAGGCGGGCACTGGGCGAAGAGGGGCTTGAGATGGTCGGGAACATGGAGGTCGCATTCGACAAATCCATACAGGATCCCGGAACGAACGGCGTGGAAAAGCTGTGGCAGGGTCAAGAGTGGTCGGCGACTGAGCGGGTACTCGCGCGCTTTAAGGAAGTCGCGTAAGTGTGGGAGGGCCTGGCACATGGTGTGAAATTCACACTCCCACAGTTCGATAAGATGGTACCCCAACTCTTTGACGTAATCTCCATCTCCACCACTTCTGCTCGTAATTCTTCTGCCGATTTCCCACGTCGTTCGTTGAAGCGTCCAGCGCTGAAAGGACATTGGTGGCCGTGCCAGTAACACCCATAAAATTGAAATACGGTCGGTGTTCCTTGTACAAGGGCAAACCCATCGACGGGGAGTCGACGATCTCCTATGCGCTTCTCTGTGGCGTTGGTCTGATGGCGTATATAAATTCCCCGTCGATCGGCTTCCCAATCCAACCACTGGTCGGCGAGATGTTTGTACGGCGTACGTTGAGGTGTGAAATGTTGACCGTCTGCCAACCAGCGCGTATAATGCCCGCTGGGCATGGGTTGGGCGAGAGACCACAGGTACAGGGCATTGGCGTCGAATCCAATGATTTTGGCACAGGGTTTCCCACCGGGAAGAGTAGTGACATCCTTCTCATGGTAGCGGTGAAAAATAAGGCTAGGTCCGCCGACGATGTTCTGTTTTAAACAATCATACATGTCCTCATCCTTTTGTTGTATCAGCGAGAAGTAGGTAGGACACTCTTGGAAGAGATGGCGAAGCGCGAGACCCGGTAAACTCAAACACTCCTTGAAGTTGTTATACCACACCAGGAAATCTCGCAAGGTGTGCATGTGTTGGTCGTTCCATACCTGCTGTAGTTCCTGGTACGTGTCTTCCGAACATTCCACTTGCTTGAGATCGTCATAGAACGCGTCCCGGGATGGCAACTGTGTTTCCTCCAAGCGGTCGAGCGTCGATATGTAGGTGTAAGGGAACCTCCCTTTGGTTTGTGCACAGTCATAGGCCTTCACCCACTGATCGTAGCTATAATTAGGTGCTAAGTAATTCCGTACATCCAGGAAATGGAGTGATGTGGTGGTGAGGGCCATGTGGTTGTTGATCTTTTTGATGACGGACTTGATGGTATTAGTGAGGTGGCTTAGCAAAAAGATCGTGACACGCTTGACCAAAGCACCAAACTTGGCACATCCATCACCTGAGGCATACAAAACAATATCAGAAGGGGTGCCCATCACTTTGGATCATGTGACGCCCTCTGGCCCCCAAAAGGGCATTTAACCCTATCTGGCCTGGGCTTTTTGGGACCTGTCGTGGCCTGGAGGCCATTCTCTTACTCCTTGAGTTACATGTAGTAGGCTGAAACTTACCACATTATACCCCTGGGTCAAGCTCTACCAGAAAATGTAAAAAAAAAAATCCAAGCTGGCCGCTCTGATGACGTCATTTTTAAAAAGTCGCATTTTTTTGTTGATTTTCCGGTCAAATTTTCCGATTTTTTTATTTATGCAATTTCTCCGCAAAAACTGCATGATAAATTAGTAAATATTAATGTGATGTGAAATAAAATAGTTTTCGCCCATTTTTCATCGCGGAAAAGCAAAAAATTTGAAGGAATATGACAAAAACATCAATTTTCTGGTACCCCACGTGCCCGCAATCTTGAATTTACCCATGATCCCCTGCTCGAGGGGTTATGCAAATTGGCTCAAAATGACCACAATATGATAAACTATAAAGTCACGGGGTTTCAGCTCTCTGTTTTTTGTCGTTCCGGAGATAGCGCAGAAAGTTTGATGAGGGGGGGCATAATGTCCCCCCCTCCAGGCCAGGAAGGGTTAAGGGGAAATATTATCAATTAAACAATAGATAGCTTACCAATATCTTCATTATTTTTTATTATCCTTGAGGCTAGGAAGCTAAAACTTGCCACACTATATCTAGGGTTCCAGTGCTACCAGAAAATATAACAAAATTCAAGATGGTCTCTTTGATGATGTCACGGTGACGTCATTTTATAAAAATAAGCCATTTTCTGATTTTTAGAATCGATTTTTCAAACATGCAGTCCCGAGAATACCGTGGATTCTCGGATGTAGCCTTAGTATCTCAGCCGCGCATTTATTGTAGCGGTTAATGTGGAGATTAAGAAATATCCACACAGCTCCTAGCACCGGCTTAAGCGGAATTAGATACACTAGCTCGGGTGCTGTGATGACAGATCAGCTCAAACAAATAACGCATCGAATGTTAATGGGTGAGCGTTGAGGACGTCTGATGGAGTAAACGCTTCAACATGGGGTAAACCTGGTAAATGCAAGAATAACCCAGAAAAACTAACCTGGCCAGCCTTGAGTATGTTCAGCTTTTCCCCCCATTTTACGAGACGGAAAGCTGAATCACAGTTCAAGTTTTACACAGGCGATTATGTAAACTTAATTGGTTTAGGTGGTTTCAGCTACCCCACTTCCTTCTAAGAGAATTTTTCCCTGGTGATCCAAAATGAATAAACGTGGAGAGCTGTAACTTAGCGCAGTTATAGCTTATGATATTGAAGTTAGTTTGAGCCTGCAGCATAATACTCGGAGCAGAGCATCATGAGTAAATTGAAAATGGATGATATTAGGGTGTAACTGGAAAGTTCTGTTTTCCTCGTATTCCTTCAAAATTAACCCTACCTGGCCTGGGCCCCCCACCAAATATTCTGCGCTATCTCCGGAACGACATAAAATGGAGAACTCAAACTCCAGGACTTCATCGTTTATCATATTGGGGTCATTTTGAGCCTATATACATGACCCCCCGAGCAGAGGATCATGGGTAAATTCAAGAAGGCGGCCACGTGGGGTACCAGAATATTGATGTTTTTGTCATATTTCTTCAAAATTTCTGCTTTTTCCCGATGCAAAGTGGACAAAAACTATTTTATTTCGCATCACAATAATATTTACTAATTTATCACGCAGTTTTTGCGGAGAAATTGCATAAATAAAAAAAATCGAAAAATATGACCGAAAAATCGTCAGGAAAATGGCTTATTTTTGGAAAATGTTGTCATCATGGCGGCCATCTTGGATTTTGTGACATTTTCTGGTAGGGCTTGAACCAGTGATACAGTGTGGCAAGTTTCAGCTTCCCAGCCTTAAGGATAATAAAAATAACGAAGCTGTTGGGAGGCTAACTATTCTTTGAATAGCAATATTGCCCCTCAGATGCCCTTTTGGGGACCAGAGGGCATCACAGAGCCCAGAGCAACGGGCACCCCTTCTGATATTGTTCTATATGTCTCAAGTGATGAGTGTGCCAAGTCTGGTGCTTTGGTCCACCGTGTCACGATCTTTCCAAAATATGGCCCTAAGCTACCTCACTATATTGGACTGGGCCAAGTAAGGGTAGAGAAATTCCTTCACCATGTTCAGATCGTATCGCCCCGAGTTGAATCCGAGCACCGGTAACTGGCCTAAGTATTGCAGGAAGCGGATTTTCAATTTCTCCGCATACGGTTTAGGTAAAGGGACATCCTGCGGTTGCATGGGCTCCGCCTTCTCGGACTCTGACTCGGACTCTTCATCGTCACTGAACGATACACCCAGTGTAGGAATCCTGTCGTCGAGTTGGTCCAGTACGTCCTGGAACTTGGACACCAATAGTTCTGTACTGGCCGCACTCACTTCCTCTAAATAGTCCATCATCCGGGTAATCAAGTCATGGGCGTCGCCGGTGGACACGAAACAGACAGGTGCAGCGTCATAGCCAGGTACGTTGCTGGAAATACTGACACTCAGGGGAATATGGCGCTGTGTCCACTGTGTTTTCGCCAAGGCCGCGTCCATCGGTTCCAACATCGCCTCGAAATCGTAACATGCCCGGTAGGGGAAATAACGATGCTCTTCTGGTATGATGCGACCTTCATCGGCCAGTTCCTCGAAGATGGTGGGCGTGTTATGGTACACACCGCCAGGAAATTTCCGTTTCACAGTGTGGTCACAAATCTTTTCGTGGGAGTGAAGATGGCTGGAGCGATGAAACACCCGATGGCATTGGGCACAACTGTAGGATTGCGCGTACAGACTCATATCATAGATCAGGGAAAAATGATTCACCCCGCCGTCGTCGAAGATGTTGACTTTCATGGTGGAAGCATACCGTTCTGAAGACCGATGCACCAATTCAGCCACAAATGTGTAATGATCCTCCTCTTCATCCTCCTTCTCTTCCCGTAGTAAACGGTACACAAAGATATTGACGTTGAACAGTGACTCCACGACATCCAAATTCTTAAATGGGACTCCCCGGAACTGCCGCGCGTCCAGGTCTCGTTCCTCTAAATATTGTCTCCAATAGATATTGGCCCTACTATCACAAGCCCGGGGATGACATTCGTCCAAATGAATGGCTAAACACCGGAACAGACATTTCTGGTCTTTGTAAGGTCCATTTGCGCCTTGTGTTAATGCATACAGTCCTTTTCGATTGCGCAGCCAAGGGGGTAGTAGTACAGGGGCACCGATAGGATGATCTCTCATTTTGGTCACGAAAAATGTCACGTTGGTGACCATTTCCACAGTCCACTTGGTATTGGGGCGTTGCAACCGGGCCCATTCCAATGGGTCCAACGTAGTCAGTTGGTCGATGAGGGGCTCCAGTGACGCACGATTGATGATGGTGAATGGCTTGTCAAACACATAGGTATTATTGCTCGGATAAAAATACCGTAACTGGTCCGTCTCTTTGTGCCGTAGAATATAGCCGAATGTCATATTCACTTTGAACGCTGTCACTTGGTCTCTGAAAATGTTCTCGGCATAGTTAGGAAGATACGTGAGGTCCTGTAGCCGGAAATTATACAAGTCTTGAATAGGGCGATGACGGTGGAAACATCGTCGGATGGTGCTCCAATGGCGCCGATAGATGTCACTCACAGGGTGGTCTTCGGGCAAGGCGTCAGCGAGAGGCACAGCTGGATCCTCAGGAAAGTCGTGTTCGCCTCTCACATTCTCACGCGCCAAGGGAGATCTCGATCGGTCACGTCGCCTCATCCTGATCGTATATACTCCTGTAAAATAGAGCCGATTTTGACAATGAATCGGTCACGACTTCTTATTTCTTTGGAGGGGCAAGGTCAATAGGACTTGCGCTTTTTATACTACTAAAATGTGAAGTAGATTACATCTTACATAGGCCTTAAGGCCGTGATATGCATATCACCTTGAAGTATTCTGGGGCATGGTCAGTACTTCCCAATTTTCCCTTTGTCTACTACTCGCCGATTTTTTTATTTTTTTTATTATTATTATTATTATTATTATTTATTTATTTATTTATTTTTTTTATTCATTTATTTATTCCCCCGAGAGCTACAACATGACACCTTCTACGACCCATTCGAACCCATAGCGGTCCCTCTCTATCCCAAACATACACCCACATAACACCCAAAATGAACATGTGGGAATAAGGACCTACAAGAGGCTTGGCCTAAATTGAATTTTATTGTACAAACACTCAAGATGAGCAGGTACATAACAAATGTAACATACAATCACAAAGATACAGTGGCAATAGTTTTGGTCCAATACAACATGGCCTAGTGCGAGTTGTCTCCCTTGCGTAATAAGGTTCAGATGGCGCTATGGTTGGAAATGTGCGATTATCCGGGGGAATGATGCCAATTGCCATCCTATGCGCCATTTTGTGACACAATTCGTGCATCATATTATTCTAGAATGTATTGTGAACAGTTTGAGATAAATTGAGACGTACGGGTAAGAGAGATAGAGATGGTGTACGGATATTTCATGATGTAGCGGGAATGTGTAACGTAGTACAAATGTACGGTGTCCCATTCCGTGTTCCTTGTCAAGTTGCTGGGAAAATATGCCGGAGGACTGACTGCATAGGCCTATGTGGAGAATTACTCGAGCGTTATATGTCATGAGCTGTTTGAGAAAAATACGTGAAATTTGCATTTATAAATGGTCCAAAACCGGCAGTGGACGTCCATGCAATCGCGCGAATGAAACTAAAAATAGAGGTGTTTTGTTGACATAAAAACAGCTGATCCGTGTGAAGGATGGTCGAGTTACACGAGAAAATTCTGCCAATATATAAATGCCTACCTGTAGATACTAAAATTGGCCGCTAAAAGTTTCCATAATATAGGGAAATAACTGTGATGTCTTTTTTCACTGTGACACGTTCTCCTAAAGACCTAAGCTGAAAGAAAAATTTCGAGAAGGGGGGGAGGGGGGTATTTCCTAGCATAGATATTATTAAAAAATAATTTATATTACATACGTGTAAGGTGTTGATTGGTGTTACTGAGTGATACTGGTCAGCTGCATCTCATCAATGAGGCGAACACGGTACTTTTGAAGCTTCACTTGCTGGGATGACTCCATGACTGTAGGCTCAGGCTGGTGAAAAACGGTGTAATACTCTGGTGAATTTGCACTGGTAAAATGAAAAAAAGTAAAAGGTTCTCCACAGCTCATACAAGCAGGCAAGCAGGCTGGCTAGAGGTGAGGCAGGCAGGCAGGCAGGCAGACTAGAGGTGAGGCAGGCAGGCAGGCGGGCAGGCAGGCAGGCTGGTCAGGTCAGGTCAGGTCAGGTCAGGTCAGTCAGGCAAGTAGTGCAATGAATACACCCCACCGCTAAAAATCGCCTTCTTTTATACGTTTTTCTACAGTCCGCCATTTTGACCACCCCACCACGCCGCCATTTTGACCACCCCACCACGCCGCCATTTTGACCACCCCACAGGCCGCCATTTTGACCACCCACCACGCCGCCATTTTGACCACTCCCACCACGCCGCCATTTTGACCACCCCACCACGCCGCCATTTTGACCGACCCCACACGCCGCCATTTTGGCCACCACCGCCCCCACCACGCCGCCATTTGACCACCCCACCACGCCGCCATTTTGACCACCCCACCACGCCGCCATTTTGACCACCCCACCACGCCGCCATTTTGACCACCACACACGCCGCCATTTTGACCACCACACAGGCCGCCATTTTGACCACCACACAGGCCGCCATTTTGACCACCCCACCACGCCGCCATTTTGACCACCCCACCACGCCGCCATTTTGACCACCCCACCACCCGCCATTTTGACCACCCCACCACGCCGCCATTTTGACCACCCCACCACGCCGCCATTTTGACCACCCCACACGCCGCCATTTTGACCTCTCTCAAAATACTCGCTTCTGATTGGCTGTCGCTGTGACGTCATGGGAAACCCCCACAGACAGGTCAATACATGTTCACAGGTCAAAACAGCGCCCCCTGTCGGATGCAAGAGTTACCTCCCCCGGCAAAATATGCGCTGTAATGCCGTTATACTACTACTCATCTTCTTCAAGAAACTGCAACCATTTCCATACGAAAACACTGGAAATTCATTTTCAAGAGACAAGAACAATTCAAACGACCACATGAAAACACTGAAAATTAGCGAAAACCTCGAAAATTGTGTGAAACATCAGAAATAGCAAAAAAACCACAGAAAATAATTTCCACCGCGGTGAAAAAAATTGCATGGCCCTAACAAGCCATCTCACCTCCCTGCATAAGTAATAGTTACCACCTGAGACTGAGGGATTCAAGCTGTATGAACACTCGCGTCCGTGCAATTGCACACCGAGGTCGCGAAGCGACCGAGGTGCGCAATTGCACGGACGCGAGTTTTTATACAGCTTGAATCCCGAGGTCGAGGGTGGTAACTGACTTACACAATGACTGTATTATTCAACACGAGAGATTCATTTTTCTACAATCACCCGATTGACAATGGACTTTGCATGTGTGAAGGTGTTCCAAATTGAAGAGCACGGCTGTGAAGATAATCAGAATAAATGTTGACGATATCATCTTGAAAAAAAATATTGGAAAAAAGAGACAGTTTTGTTATGATTATGCTATTATCATAAGTTTACGATAAATCAATACTGTTGACAAATGTATAAATAGTTCTTTTTGCATTTATCATTTAATATTTGCAGTAAATGTTAAATTTCGTTGTAGTTTTGACAGAAGGTTGTGATAAATTGAGACAGTTTTAATATTAGTATTGTTGGGCTGTATTATATGAAAGGCCATGTCGAGGTTCTCAAGAGGAATAATTAATTATCGCGAAAGGGCCGCTTTCCTGTGATACGCAATTTCACCTGATGGTAATAGACAGACTTCCTTGCTTCTATTTTCATCCGAAGAGCCTTCAGCTTGACAATAGAAAACTGATAGGCATCCAATTTACACTGATCAGTCCTGCATTTACCTATGGTGGCTGATAGCTGCCATCGGATTCGCGCCCTCGCGACCTGTAAATTTGCAAAAATTGTAAGGGCGCGAGTGGCTCAATACTGCCATGTTCGCGCATTCGCGGGGTCGCGATTGCGAGAATGCGCGAACACGCGAACGAGCACCGTTCGCGCGCGACTGGTGCTCGTTCGCGTGTTCGCGTGATCTCGCAATCGCGACCCCGCGAACGCGCGAACGGTACCGTTCGCGTGTTCGCGTGTCGCGCGATCGCGCCCTTCAAGAGGGCGCGATTGCGCGAACACGCGAACACGCGAACGGTACCGTTCGCGCGCGACTGGTGCTCGTTCGCGTGTTCGCGTGTTCTCGCAATCGCGCCCTCTTGAAGGGCGCGATCGCGCGACACGCGAACACGCGAACGGTACCGTTCGCGCATTCGCGGGGTCGCGATTGCGAGAACACGCGAAAACGCGAACGAGCACCAGTCGCGCGCGAACGGTACCGTTCGCGTGTTCGCGTGTTCGCGCAATCGCGCCCTCTTGAAGGGCGCGATCGCGCGACACGCGAACGGTACCATTCGCGCCTTCGCGCCTTCCGGTTCAAAAAGTGTTTGCGCATGTTCAGGGACCATCTCAAAACAGAACAATTGAAATTGTTTGTTTTATTACATTGGGATTAGATTGATAGCCTATATTCTGATCAATAATCAGACGTGTAGTTTTGCTTACTGTATGTAGGCCTATCATATATATGAAATTGTAGTTTTATACACATTGTTTGACTTTATTTCTCTAAGAAAATCAAAATCCGCATTGCCGGCGACGTAGTCCGTATTTCGGTCATCGGAACCTTGCACAATTCAATTTTCGTTTTTTTGCTTTTGGTTTCTCAAAATCAAAAATTGAAATTTGACCGTCAATTTTCAATTTTCGTTTTTCGTTTTCGGTTTCTCAAAATCAAAAATAGAAATTTGACTTTCAATTTTCGAATTTCCTTTCGTTTTATCTCGCGCAAAAATGAAAATCAAATATTGAAAATTGCCTCGACTTGTCCGTTTTTCGTTCTTTTTGTCCCCCGCCGCAACGCGGCCGGGGACTTTAAAATGGTTCTTGCTTCTATGTGTCCGTGCATGCACGGACATGTCCGTGCAAATACTTCGTAAGCAATAACTTCACAAATGCTTTGTCGGATTCCTCGAAATTTGGCATCTGCATTCTTTGCGACAAGACGTCTCTTGGTATTACGTTTCAGCAAGATCCGCCTGTAGGTGGCGCCACTGGGGTCTTGCTTCTATGTGTCCGTGCATGCACGGACATGTCCGTGCAAATACTTCGTAAGCAATAACTTCTAAATGCTTTGTCAGATTCCTCCAAAATTTGGCATCTGCATTCTTTGCGACAAGACGTCTCTTGGTATTACGTTTCAGCAAGATCCGCCTGTAGGTGGCGCCACTGGGGTCTTGCTTCTATGTGTCCATGCATGCACGGACATGTCCGTGCAAATACTTCGTAAGCAATAACTTCTAAATGCTTTGTCGGATTCCTCCGAAATTTGGCATCTGCATTCTTTGCGACAAGACGTCTGTTGGTATTACGTTTCAGCAAGATCCGCCTTTAGGTGGCGCCACTGGGGGTCTTGCTTCTATGTGTCCGTGCATGCACGGACATGTCCGTGCAAATACTTCGTAAGCAATAACTTCTAAATGCTTTGTCGGATTCCTCCGAAATTTGGCATCTGCATTCTTTGCAACAAGACGTCTCTTGGTATTACGTTTCAGCAAGATCCGCCTGTAGGTGGCGCCACTGGGTCTTGTTCCAATCTTTAGTGCATGTCCGTGCAAATACTTCGTAAGCGATAACTCCTAAATGCTTTGTCGGATTCCTCCGAAATTAGGCATCTGCATTCTTTGCGACAAGACCTCTGTTGGTATTACGTTTCAGCAAGATCCGCCTGTAGGTGGCGCCACTGGGTCTTGTTCCAATCTTTAGTGGATGTTCGTGCAAATGCTTCATAAGCGAGAACTCCTAAATGCTTTGTCGGATTCCTCCGAAATTTGGCATCTGCATTCTTTGTGACAAGACGTCTGTTGGTATTACGTTTCAGCAAGATCCGCCTGTAGGTGGCGCCACTAGGTCTTGTTCCAATATTTAGTGCATGTCCGTGCAAATACTGCGTAAGCGATAACTCCTAAATGCTTTGTCGGATTCCTCCGAAATTTGGCATCTGCATTCTTTGCGACAAGACGTCGCTGGTATTACGTTTCAACAAGATCCGCCTGTAGGTGGCGCCACTGGGTCTTGTTCCAATCTTTAATGCATGTCCGTTCGTCTTTGTTCAAATCCTTCGCGAGCGATAACTTTCGAACAATTTGTCGGATTTCTTCGAAATTTGGTAAATGCATTCCCTGCGACAAAACACCGTTGGTGATGCGTTTCAGCAAAATCCACCCAGAGGTGGCACCACTAGAGTTCATTCCATTATTCCATGCTGCAAGTGATAACTTAGAAACACTTGGTCGAATTTCTTTGAAATATCCTACATATGTACCTTCTGGGTAACATGAGAAACGTTGCGGCTCATCGGATTCTTCTCAAATTTGGCATGCATTTACCATGCCAGGAGCTGTTGCTTGGGATTGCCTTTCGCTCACTTGCACTCACAGGTGGCGCCACCTGGTGGCAACATCACAAATTCGTTTCCTGGTAATAACTTGAGAACTGACCATCGGATTCTTCTCAAATTTTGTATGAATGTACCGTGACATGATGTCGCTTGATAATGCATTTCACTGACTTGCGCCTAGAGGTGGCGTCACCTGGTGTCAAAATCTAAATTTGGTTTCTGGGCAATAACTTGAGGACCCTCTCATCGGATTCTTCTCAAATTTTGTATGAATGTACCGTGACATAAGATGTCGCTTGATAATGCATTTCACTGACTTGCGCCTAGAGGTGGCGTCACCTGGTGTCAAAATCTAAATTTGGTTTCTGGGCAATAACTTGAGGACCCTCATCAGATTCTTCTCAAATTTGGTATGCAGATGTCATGGATGTCCCCACGATACCATGTTCCTTGGGATTGTATTTTTCCCGCTTCTGCCTACAGGTGGCGTCTCCTGGTGGAAAAATTTGTTTCCGGGCAATAATTTGGCAACTGCTCATCAGATTATTCTCAAATTTTGTATTCATATGTGACCCGCCCCAAATAACATGGACACCGGTGGGCATCTAGTACCGGCAATAACTTGAGGACCCCTCTTCAGAGTCTCAAAGTTCATATGCCGATACCATGACATGAGATGTCATTTGGGATTGTGTTTTGCCTGCTTGCACCTACAGGTGATGACTCCTTGTGGCAAAGTCTAAATTTGGTTTCTGGGCAATAGGTTGAGGATGCCTTCATATTCTTGTCAAATTTAGTTTGCAGATAATATGCCATGAATTGTCTCTTGGGGTTGCATTTCGGTTACATAATTTTCATGCTATATGGTAAAGAAAATATATTACAGTAGCAATCAACATTCAGTCAGCCATTCGGAGTTGATCTCAAAACCTGGGAAGGTGGAAAGACCCCTCTGCTTCTTACGCCTGTGAAGTAGCTGTTGCCATCCTCATGAATATCTTCTGAAACCGACAGCGCTTATAAATATTGCTGCCATTTTGGCGGGGGACCTAGCATCCTCTGGCTGCTTGTTATTTTAACTTTGACGCGTCAATGTTAACTGCACACGCGCAAGGCTTATGATGTCACTTTCGGTCCGCGGAGTAGTATGGAAAGCGCAAATCGGATTGTTTAAGCAAGTGTGGAGCATAATATGGAAAACCAGTAGGGGAAAAGATTTGAGAGGTTCATTACACTATAGATCCCTGGAGCCAGGCATTCGACCTAGATTATAATGGGCCAACTGCGCATGTGCAGAAGCGAGTAGGCATTCGTGCAGCAGGTGTGATGCATTATATGGAGAACAACCGGGGTGATACACACGGTAGTTTCATTAAAGTAGGGTGGTATAATAAATACGTGGGTACCCTAATCATAACCCCCAAAGGAACTTCCCGCGTCGATGCATTGAAGCACTTGACACCCGCACTTAAAGCGTTGAAGCGTTTTTGACGCTGAACGTTGACGGGCATCTGAACGCTCCAACGATCCAGGTCCCAAAAATAGAGAATGGAGATTGGACCTGAAGCATTCAGACGTCTGGCATTAAACGTGGCGATTGTGTGCTTGTTTGAAATGGTGGTTTCTTGCCCTATGCGGATTTCGCGGCCCATCACCGCGATGCTTACTCTTATTGATATTACATCTTTGTTGGTATCTGTATAAATACTATATTTCAAATCAATAACAAATAGCGGTTGTGTGCATGGATGCTGTTCGCTTTTGTAGCTCTCTAAACATCTATTTTTAGAAATGAGAAAATCTAAGACTGCGTCCTGATTGGCTCAGGCCTCAATGTCAATAGCCAATGAGAACAGAGGGCTGCTACCTATCCAGACCTGTCAGGTGAATCTTCACAAGTCCAGGTAAATCGAGAATCCTCGCACAGGGTTTACCTGGACATTTTTGGTGATTCGAGTGAGTTCTTGGGTCGTTGCCTCAATCTCGAACATTTCATCTCCAGAGGTTATTTTGAATTAGCATGTCGGTATCCCAAGCCGACGGTTTTTGCTTTGACTCACTATGCCGATTTCAGCCTGACATCGAAGTGCAGTTAGTGGATTGTCGTAATGAGCTAGCTGAGACTGTTCAATAATTGGTTTGATTTAGAGAATACCCCTTGATTTTTTTTTATACAGAACTACCGTGGGCAACTAACCAAGGCAATGTATAGATACCCTAACAAATCGATCAATACACTGGCTTCCGAGGATGGCCTGGTGGGCCACATGCCTCTCACGATCCACACCTCTTATACGACACGATTTGCGTTTTCTATTCTACTCGGCGTACCGGAAGTGACATCATAACCCGTCCACGTGCGAACTTCACATTGATACGTCAAAGTTAAAATCAAAAAACGAAAAACGGACAAGTCGAGGTAATTTTCAATATTTGATTTTCATTTTTGCGTGAAGCAAAACGAAAAACAAAAATTGAAAATTGACTGTCAAATATCAATTTTCGTTTTTTGTTTTTGCAATCCCAGAATCAAAAATTGAAAATTGACGGTCAAATTTCAATTTTTGATTTTGAGATTACAGAAACAAAAAACGAAAATTGAAAATTGACGGTCAAATTTCAATTTTTGATTTTGAGAAACCAAAAACGAAAAACGAAAATTGAATTCTGCAAGGTTACACGGACCAAGCATCTGTCGCGCACATATTTGATTATTGTGAGCTGAAATAGGCTAATAACGTTAACGTAACACAATAATCTAATTTTGTAGTTCCAAGATTCAATACACATAGTCTGCTTGAGATGGTCCCTGGGCATAATTTCCGCACATGCGCAAACACTGAACCGGAAGGCGCGAACGAGCACCATTCGCGTCTTCTCGTGTTCGCGCAATCGCGCCTTCAAAGAGGGCGCGATCGCGCGACACGCGAACGCGCGAATGGTGCTCGTTCGCGCGCGAATGGCGCTCGTTCGCGTGTCGCGCGATCTCGCCCTTTTTAAGGGCGCGATCGCGCGACACGCTAACGGTACCATTCGCGCGCGAACGAGCACCAGTCGCGCGCGAACGGTGCTCGTTCGCGTGTTCGCGCATTCTCGCAATCGCGACCCCGCGAATGCGCGAACATGGCAGTATTGAGCCACTCGCGCCCCTACAATTTTTGCAAATTTACAGGTCGCGAGGGCGCGAATGCGATGGCAGCTATCAGCCACCATATTTACCACTACCACGCTTTGCCATTTTTCAGCACGCTATTCCATGCTGGTGTTACATGAGGAACAAATATCGACAAAGACCCGTGTTTTACACACCGTCTGCAGCAGAAGGTTTCTGTATTTTACTGCCCTATAAATTGGTGTCGTGTTAAACATAGAATACCGACTAAGTGCAAAATTGAACTATCCGGTTCATTCAATTACGACTCTATCCGCAGGACGTCTGCTATAAATATAACGTTCCTCATTTAGTTTGTGTCATTGCATGAGAGGACCGTCGCGGTGTCCAAGTGCCGTGATGGATTCGGACGGATATTTCACAGATAACATTTTGAGCCAGGCACTAGATCTGTGCGAGGAAGAAGAGGATTATAGGATTTTTCGAATGCAAAATACGTTTACTCCAATAACGGGTAAGTAATATTCTAGCGCGGGATCTGCAGTTTTTCATAAATATTCTATATTACCTAATCAAAATGAATATACACCAAGACGGATGTTCGTGAGGAAATTTTGAATGTCTTCTATGTACATGCATTTATGTCGGTAGAGGTACGCACTGTAGAACCCTTTAAGGGGGTGTTCAACTACCTTTACTTCGTAGCATTCTATTCACTCACCATATTCGGTTCATATCATGATCGTATTGGCCTAACGTGTTTTGCTGTAGTACATGTAAATATATCTGCATCTTGTGTTTCTTTATTTGGAATTACTGAGGATATACAATTTGGACACTCTATGTATGTAATCACTTCACGTGTAGGCCTGAAGGAGCGTTCTCTGGATGCGATTTGTACTAAGAACTTGTAGCATACTGCAGAGTTGCATCGTGAGAACACGCCATTCTATTTTAGTCGCATGCTACAAATTGCATGAAATAGAACTTGACCTATCTTACGCCATTAGTTGCATGTTACAAATTAGGGGATTCCCCAGAGAGTTGTTGCTACAAATCGCATCGCAACAATGGGCTTTAAGGTTCCAGTTGGCTAGTTGTTGTTGATCAGGAAATTCCTCCTTTCATCTAGGAGCACCCTCTTCACAGGAGGTAAAAGCACAAAATAAAATGATGTAATAAAGATCTATACAAATAGCACATGGCTATCAACATTTGTTAACGATACTAGTGACTATTTACAACTGTCGCGAACTAGCTCTCTCTCTCTCTCTATACTACATTCAGGATCAGTGAAGCCCTTTTTACATGCAGGGCGTAGCAAAGCAACCGGGATATGTTCTCAAGTTGGTTCAGGATTGTAGATTTTTTCATGATGTTCCGAGGGATGAGTTTGCTCGCGTCGAGTACAACTTGTGTCATTGTCACTGGGTCGGATCTGGCTTTTGTAGCTGGATTGTTAAGACCTGCATCCATCAGGAGGGTGAGAATTTTGTTGATCTGTGGGTCTCGTATGTTTTCAAGGTTTCTGCACGTCGCGATGAAGTGGGGTCGATCCTCAGGGCCGTCAGAACACAGCAGGCAAGTTGGGTCCACAGAAAACTGGTTGAATCGTGCTCGATTCTCCTGAAGGATGTAGCATCCGGTGAGTAATTTAGCCTTGATTGTCGCTCGCTGCACATCACGGGGGGATGAGTTCACCAAAGACCAGATATGGTGTGGTTTCTTAACACCACATATTTTGGTGTTCAGGTAAGCGAGGGTGCTCTTCCTTGAAGCTTCACTCCGTAGTAGATCCGTCCAGTAACTGTCAATGGCCTTTTTTGCCTTGTGCTTGAACGAGTCACTGGGTGGGGGGTTTAGAAGAATCTCGACTGGAGGCGGGAGATTGTATTTGGCGAGGATAATTTTCAGAGCAGAGAACCAACTTTTGTCGTCGATGGACTTTAGGGCCAACTGCCGACGGGCAAGACTGTGCTCTCTGCTTGCTTGATCGTGGCAAATGGATATGATGAGCGATATCATCGTCTTGTGTAATGTGACTTCGACCATTTCGGCGCCTACTAATAGGGTGGCAGCCACATCTGCACATCTTGTTGGTAAGTTTTGGAACTGCTTGGTCTTTTGCTTTTGGAATTTTTCAAGTTTCAGGAGTACGGCTTTCTGAAGTATTGTGCCTTCAAGGTTGTGGGTGATTCTCGGGAGAACATACGTGTTCCATAGGTGGGTGCTGATGATAGGACTGACGCCATTGAGCCCATGCAGGCCTGTTCCCATCCAGCTATAGAGTGTATTGCGACCAGTCGCGATTCTTTCATCGATTGCTTCGGTTGAATTCATTTTTTACCCAGATGTTTTACAGATGTGAGTTCAGCTATTTCCTTCCCATTGATGACTAGGTTCGGAGAAGAAAGTCGAGAGGCTTGGTTCAGAGTTAGAGTTGCGCTTTTGGTGGCGTTTATTATCTGATGGTCAGGATTGATAGTTGATTCAATAATAGTGACTTGGGCTTTCTCTGCCTGCCGGTTAGTGGTCAGGAGTGCTATGTCATCCGCACATGTAGGGGCTGATATGTCGATGTCACCTATCCTGAGACCGAGGTTGGTCAGTTCCAGGTCACAGAGGAGCGAGTTATTGAACACCTTGTATAGTTCACCGGACAGCGAGCTACCTTGCCTTGTTCCTTGTAGGAGGGTAAAGGGGTCGCCGAGTTGCTGATTCCATTTAATGTAGTTAGTTGCATCACGGTAGGAGTTGGCGATCAGAAGCCATGTGCTGCTGTCGATTCCTCGTAGGTACAATTTTCGGAGTAACAGTTGGTGCCAGACAATGTCAAATGCTTTGTGGGCGTCGAATGTTGTGAGGACCAGATTTTCTTTGTTGTACTTGGGTGGGCTTCAGTGATGATCAGAGCTGCATTGTTGCAGGATGTCTTCTCAGTAAATCCACGTTGTAAGGGATGCTGGGTTTGTTTTAACTGAGGCTTGATCCGTTGTAAGAGGACTTTCTCTGTGACTTTTCCAATGATGGGGAGTACTGAGATTCCACGGTAGCTGGATGGTTCGTTCGGGGGTTTTCCTTTTTTGAGTGTTGGGGTGACGACTCCTCGCTTCAGCACATCAGGGATTAGTCCCTGTCGTGACATGTGAAGAAGGTCGGTGAGAAATATTGTCACTGGTGCATTTCCATGGATCAGGTGCTCCGCTGTTAGTCTGTATATGTCAGGAGATTTTCGTCTGTTTAGGTCGCCGATTGCGTGCTGTCGCTACTTCTTCAGTGGAGAATGTGATTTTTTTGTCAATTGACTCTTCTGTTAAGCTTTCGATGATCAGAAAGTCAAGATCGAACTGCGGGGTTGTTGTTTGGTCAAAATCTTTGTTGTGGGTAGGAGTGGCAAGTTCTTGGAAATATTGGTGCCAAACAGCTGGAAGTTCATCATCTTCGTGAGTGTCACCTCGGAAAAGGAGTTCGCGTGTCTGTTTTGCTTTTGTGCTTCTTTCCTTGTTCACAAGTTGATGGAAGAGCCGTGAATCGTCTTTGTGTGCAGTCATTATACGTTTGTAATTTTTATCACGTTTTTTGGCGGCCTCTATTCGCTGAATTTTTCTTAGTTGTTTCCGTGCATCGTCCTTTGCCTTCGAGGTAGGATGGAGTTTTGATCTTGGTCGTCCAGCTACCTTCCACTTGTGGAACGCAGATTTACTTCGTTTTATGGCATTCAGAGTTTCTGGTTTGATATAACGGATTCCGGCTTTGGACTATTTTGATTTGGGATTGCCGGATGCTACTTGAGCTGCTGTGTGAAGTGTCAGTTCGAGTCTTTTTACCTCACATGAGATGTCAAATTCGGTAATGCACTCTTTGCATGGGTCTAGTAGGTCTTTGACTGTTTCAGCATATATGATTTTATGATTTTCGCAGTTGATCGGTTTAGGCGTCGGATTGCTGAGGACAGGGTTCGGGGTGGATTTAGTTGCCAACATAACCTTTAAGGTGATCGTCACGGGAGTGTGGTCTGAAGTATTTACAGCGTCCGTTTCGAGAATTTTGCTTGCAGCAAGAAGGTACTTCTTTTCTGTAGGGAGGAAAAAGTAGTCCAGCTGCGCTTGGTCGATGCCATTCACGTGGAAAAGGTCATCTGTTTACTATTAGCACAGGATGTGAGCTTTATCTGTTTGATGAATTCTACTAGTTTTTTGTCTCTAGAGTTGTCCGGTCGCATTAGGAGAGAAGAGTTGAAATCACCTCCCAGGATTACATGATGCGAGTCCTTATATTTTGTTAGTATGTGGGCGACTTGTTGCAGTGAGTCATTGAATTCAGATTCTGGGTTGTTTCTTGCTGGCATGTAGATGGATAGCACGCAGAGCGGTTTCGGCAGTACATCTATTTGTGCTGCGATGATACGATGGTCACCATCGGGTAGTTCAGTTGTTTTGGAGATTAGGTCTTGTCTAATCAGTATGGCCACCCCGCCGAAACCTCGTGGGCGCTGAAATGGCGAAATTGGATCAAATGTGTCGACAGATTTTGACATAGCCCTAAATTCAGGGTGAATGTTGTTCAACTTGTCTTTTTCAAACTCAAATAGCCAGCGTTCTTGCATACAGATGATATCGTGTTCTTCTAAAAGAGCCTTGGCATAAACACTGTTGGAAACGATGTTCTTGATGTTAACTGTGGCGGCACGAATAGAGCTGGTAGAATATGTTGAGGCAGTGGTATGACAGGCGGGATGAAGGCTGGCGGTTGGGATGGAATCCATCTTGGAAAATATCCCCGCTGGCATAACAGTTGGGTGATGGGGTATCCATGTTGCGGAGGAGGCCCGGCCTGCCCCTAAAAAATGCTGCTGTCGGAGATTTTGTCTGGAGATTTGGGGTTGTGGTAGTTCTTGGTCATTGATACGGTTAGGAGGTGGCGAATTTGAAGTGTGGACATCTTTATCGAGAGTTTGATGGTTACCGTAGGAGGGTACAGGGTCAATCGCTGTTCTGGGGGGCAACTCAACATTGTGATTATGGGCGCTTTCAGCATTGTTGTTGAGTTGGCTACATGTATGTTCTCGGACGTCCGGTGTTGGTTGTTGTGGTGGGGAAGTGCTGTTGGCTGCTGAATGGGTTGGTTGATCAGATTCCATTTGTTGAGGTGGGTGTGTTCCAGTGCTGGGTGACGGATGGTATGCTGGCTGTGCTGATGATTGTCTATCGTCTGGATATGATGGGTGAGGTACCATGAGGCCTGGTGTGTACATTGGCATTGGTTGGACAGCTGGTTGCATGGGAGGTGGTAATAGTGGCCCTGGGTGGTAGGGGTTTTGATATGGTTCGTGGTTCCTTGGTCCACAGGGATTTTGTCCTGTTATGGGATTTCTGGCCCCTGGCTGTGCCTTCTCAAGTGCTGAGATTCTCTCTTTTAGGTGAGATAGTTCACTTTCATGCTCCAGTTTTTCAAGGCGCTTGACAATAGTGTTTAGGTTGTTTTCGTGGCAAGTTCTGGTCTGTGTAGGTGTATATGAGCCATTCGGTTGGTCAGTTCTTGGGGTCTGGTCATTCACATTAATGGATGTGGAGAGCTTCAATCGCAGCAGTTTGTTAGAGGCTTCAAGGTCTTTCACCTTCCTCTCAAGTACAATGATGTTGGCCTGCGCTAGGGTAAGTTGTTGCAGTTTGTCGTCGAGATCGAGTTGCTTTTTGTTTAGCAATTTTTCACGTTTTTCAAGGTCTTTTTTCTGTTTAGTGAGTTCTTGTTCAGTATAAGTCTTGCCATGTGATGTGGTTGCTTGGTTTGAAGCTGGTTGCTTGGATTTCTGTGATCGGTGGGCATCAGGGTGTGGGAGCTCGACTATTTCAGCACTGGTCGAGTTGTTGTTAGGCAGACTAGTTTCGGGTGTGGAGTCTGTGAGATCTACCACAGTGGCACAGGGAGTAATAGAGTCAGATCTGAGGTTGTTAGGCGCTCTTCCATTACGGGGGATCGTCGTATTAATATTGGTTTCACCGATGCCGGGTGGAGCAGTTGTATCAATGGTGCAGTCGTTTCTGGTGGAACTAGGTTCGCTTTTTTTGGCGTCGTTACTGTTGGGTGGGATTTGATTAATGGCGATGTTTGTTGGGATGTTACTTGCCAAGTCGTTAATGGGTTGTTCGCTCTTGGATGTGCTATTGTCATCATCAGAAGAAGAATCATCTCTGTAGTTTTCTAGATTGAGCAGTTCGCATGAAGTACGCATGAGTTTGCTGTGTGTTGTGCCAATTCGGCTTCAGTAAGCTTTGCACATCTGTAGTGTATCCACGATAGACATTTGGAACATTCGATGCATCCGTCGGTTGTTGGTAGTAGGCATATGATACAGAGAAATTGGTTCGAATCATTTGGGTTATCGATAGCTTGCGTTTCTGGTATGGACTGTACATGACGAAGGTCAGCCTGCCCCTGGATTAATGCGGCCAATTGGGATGCTTCGGTCGATATGTCGGTTCTTGGAAGATCTTGGCTTTGGTCAGTAGGAATGGCTGCGGTGATAAAGGTTTTCGGATTGGTGTTGTCTGGCAGTGAGACAGCCGGTCGAATTGTTGTTCGAGATCTAGTAGGCTTGCATGGGTTTTGAAGGGGTTGTGAACCTACTGTAGGAAATGTGGAGTTGAAGTTCTGATGTCTTTTTTGATTGCTGAGTAGCGGGTTGGATTTGATGCACTGAAGTGCATTTGTTATGTGAAGTTTTAGTTCCTAATCAAGCTCATCAGGACGACACTTGGTGACATAGTCTTGCAGGTGTGGCATTAGATCTTGAGTAAATTCCATTGCTAGATTGCCGTTGATCATGGCACGTGTTGTGGTATTATATATGTTGATGGTGCAGGTAAGGCCATCAGATCTTTTGATTGCAAAGAGCTTGTCAATATTTGAACCTTGCATATCTTTCCTTTTTGTTTGCTTTGATATGCAGTAACGGTTTTTCTTGATTCTGATCAGGTCTTGAATGGTGGCTTCAAATAAGCTCAGGGTAGCAGTGGATAATGTAATGACAATGTTTCCATTGACCTTGGACTCGATGTCAAACGGGGGTCTCATGGTGTGCGAAAGTTTTTTTTCTAGGGCTTTTTCTGGATCAATCACATAGTTCACCTTCGATTTTGTCGGGCTCTTGTTAGAAGGTAATTTGTCGTTTTTGGATTCAATGTATCTGGGGTTTGTTTGTCTCTGGCGGCCGCTTCGTCGGATCGAGGGGGCCTGTAAAGCCATTATGAGTGAAGCAAAGCGTATTTAGGAGTTTAGTCAGAGTGCACAGCGTATAAACAAGCGGATAGCATGCAGGGGTATAATGAACAATAATAGGTAGATCCTACCTTAGGTCCAGATTTCGTCACACGAAAGGGAACGGAGGTATTACCATTCGTAAGTGTTGAAAATGTTGGTTGAAAGATTCACAGTTGGATTCGGTGGCATTCCTATTACTTGAGGTTGAGATCTGTCCTGTATTATATCGTATTATATCGTCACGATCAGTTGGCACAAAGTTTTTGACATTTTTTCCAGATTTCCAAGATGGCGGGGTCCTTTGTTGAACGCGTCCTTGGAAACCCGCGAGAAAGCTCACCCGAGACACGGTTAGTAAAAGCAGGCTAAACTATACACAAATACAACGTCGAGGAATAAACGATAAAAGAGAGATCACACTGGATAAAAGTATCACACTGGATAAAAGATCACGAAGTTAAAACAAACACAAAGTACTGTACAAGTCTGGGCGGCTGGGTTAAAATCAGGAGCAAGTTAAAAAGCGTCCGAACGGTTCGAGAGAGAGAGCAACAAAACTTGACAAAATTTACTGGCACAGCAAAACGCAGCAGTAGCCTGGTTCCCCAGAAAAGTTGTATATGTAAGTAATGTAACATTAATTTAGGGTACCAGGCACAGCGACTCCAAACAAAAGATCGGCTGTTCTGTCAATTACGGTGTCGTAATAGCCACCCGCGCAACTGTTTGTTTCAACCCACTGAGGTCTAGCGGGATTATTGTCCAAAAATCTCAACTGATACTTGAGATAAATTTCTACAGCTTGGCGAATTAAAAGATAGTACATCTGTTTAAATTATGTGTTAAAATGGGAGATGAACTATTCTCCGCGGGATGTTTTTGCCATTTACTTCTGTGTTAAACTTAGGCTTTTCAGAGGGAGGAAAATCCCCCAGTGACGTCATTGTACTAACACAATTCTCTCTCTCCACTGGAATTCTCGAAGGTTTGTCAACTGAGTCTAGAAATAGTTGTTATGAGAATTAATTAAAAAAAAAATTAAATCGCTCTTTAATTCATTGTAAATCAATGTATGAAAGAAAACTAAAACTGTGATTCTTAGGTTTTGCCCTGCTTGAATGGAAATGACTTGAGTCAAAGCAGAGAGACAAAAATGTAGGAAAAGTAAAAAAGAAAAAAACCAAAAAGAAAACAAAAAAAAACCATAATAATAATAATAATTAAAAAAAGTAGATGAAAAAAAAAGAAGACAATCATAATTTATTAAAATATATACGTAGGCGTCTACCACCAAGTATCCCTCAAGCCAGGGAATATGTTCCTTATGAGTCGTGTTTCATGAAAGTGTCCCCAGATAAAGGTGGACAATAGTCTGTCTGGGTACAAGAATGAGTCTGGAAGAAAGGTTTTCAATACGGTTACCGGTACCGTATATAAAAGCAGAAACAATATATCCTTACACGAAAGACCGACCTCTGTTTACACATGTTTTCTTTGCAAACTGGGAGTCAAACCTGTCAAAATGTACAATATTTGTCAAGATACTGTCCAGCGGTACAAATGTTAATGTTAAGAAATGCGTCTCACGTTCAATTTGTTGAAAATTAACAGGTTGATAAGGAATAAGGTCATAGATTTGGCTGGAATAAATGTTTAGGTCTAGGAGGTGCCAACAAGGTACACCCCAAGTTGTAAAATTAACCAAGTTCATAAGGTACCAAGAAGGTACAGGGCTTTGGCTTGAACAAAATTCCAAGTCTGACAGGTACCATCAAGGTACAGTTCAATTTGATGAAAATTAAGGTAAGTTGATAAGGCACCATGGAGGTACTGGTACAGACTTTGCCAGGTACTGATCAGGTATATACCTTCTCAAGGCACACCTACCGAACCTCAAGAGGTACTGTTGAGGTATATACCTATTGAAGGTACAATAAGTCATCTCGTTTATAAGGTATCGTTAAGGTACACTCTAAAGTTAAGGTACAATTTGAAATTTATAACATACAAATGTCGAATATTTTGATAACTTTAAAACCCAATAGAATTTGTTTAACAAAGCAATTCATTTTGACCAAATATTGAGTCAAGATGAATTTCTTGTCATTCTTCAGAGTGCTTTCCTCGCGTTATAGTGAGGTGGCTTAGGGCCATATTTTGGGAAGATCGCGACACGCTGGACCAAAGCACCAAACTTGGCACACCCATCACTTGAGACAAAAAGAACAATATTAGAAGGGGTGCCCGTTGCTCTGGGCTCTGTGGTGCCCTCTGACTCCCAAAAGGGCATCTGAGGGGCAATATTGTTAATTTTATTCAAATAATAGATAGCCTCCCAACAGCTTCGTTATTTTTTATTATCCGTATCGCTGGGAAGCTGAAACTTGCCACACTGTATCACTGGTTCAAGCGCTACCAGAAAATGTCACAAAATCCAAGACGGCGGCCATGATGACATCATTTTCCAAAAATAAGCCATTTTGTGGACGATTTTTCGGACGTATTTATCCTTTTTTTTTCTTCGCGCAATTTAAATCGTTGAAACTGCCTGGTTAACCCTATCTGGCCTGGGCTTTTTGGGACCTGTCCAAGCCTTGGGGGGGGCCGAAATGGCCCCCCTTAATTATTTTTCTTACCCCTTGAGCTAGGGAGCTGAAACTTATTACACTATACCCTTGAGTCAAGCTCTACCAGAAAATGTAAAAAAATCCAAGATGGCCGCTTTGATGACGTCACAGTGACGTCATTTTCAAAAACGGCATTTTTTGGTCGATTTTTCGGTCAGATTTTCCGAATTTTTTATTTTTGCAATTTTTCCACAAAAACTGCATGAAAAATTAGCAAATATTAATGTGATATGAAATAAAATAAGTTTTACCCACTTTTCCGTACAAAAAAGCAAATTTTTTGAAGAAATATGA
>JAVTVY010052046.1:0-26160 GCA_036873755.1 Hanleya hanleyi | reverse complement strand
GGAGGAAGCTACAGCCCAGAACCGTACCACGGCCTGCAGCCGTACCACGGAACGGGATACTTCACGGACCTATCCAGCGCGCCGTGAATCTACATCTGAGAGGTCACGGACTCAAGCAGAACGGACTTATACAGATCACCGAGACTCCACATCCAAGAAGTCACGGACTTATGAGGAACGGACTCAGCCAGAACGCCGTGAGCCGGCCTCCACTCAAGTTTGGACCCGTACAACGGAACCACACCTCGGTACTACGGCAAGCAGATCTCGTAAACGAAGTCGCACACTGTTACAACGCCGAGATTCCTATCCTGTACGTCATCATCGGGAGAGGGACCATCCCAGACGTCGGACCCCTTCACCTAGTCCACCTAACCGGAGTCGGTACCATAGGTACCATACCCCGGAGCGACCTTACACCAGACAGGAAGAAGCCGTTCACCGGTTTCCCGTCAACAAGCACGGGATAAACCGGAGCATCGGGATAAACGCACCAGAGGTGGAAAGGAACCCGTGGATCACCATTCCACTGCACCGAGATTGGTCAAGAAGCACAGTCATCTCCCGACTATACAGCCCCTTACCATGGTAGAGGTCCCTTCACCGGAGACCCATGAGATGACACGACCCCATTCTGCTAGCGACGCAGACTCAGGTTCAGACTACGAGGATTGCGCACGACGTTCCACTCACTCGCCATCCTCGTCTCATACAGAGTCACCTCCCTCCCATCAGTCGGAGGTAGAAGACAAGAACAAGGACGGACTACCGTTTAAAGCCAGGATAGCGGCGGTTCACACGCTGGTTCCAGAGATGCCCAGATCGGTGGTCGGCGATGACAAGCAGCCAGCTGACCCCGTCCGGAAACGGAGAAAACTTACAGCGGCAAGCCTGGACAAAGGCAGTCATCTCCAGGCTTCACAGCCCCTTACCAGGGTAGAGTCCCTTCATCGGAGACCCGTGAGATGACACGACCCATTCTTCTAGCAACGGTGGGAGGCCCGTTGACCGAGTGATTTAGATTCCCGACATACAGTGTCGGCTATGAGGATCACGCACGACCCTTCACTTCCTCGGCATCCTCATCTCATACAGATTCACCTCCTACGTCAGGCGGAGGTAGAAGAATAAGACATGCTACCCTTCAAAGTCAGGATAGCGGCGGTACACACGTTGACTCCAGAGATGCCCAGACCGGTGGTCGGCGATGACAAGCAGCCCGATGACCTCGCCGGGAACGAAGAAACTTACTACGACACCTCTCTACGGTTTTAACAAACCTTCTGAGGAGGAAGCTGCGCCAACCTGCGCACCATCTCCAGCATCAGTCAACCTATACGACGCACTGGATCGACAATTGGAGACTTCGTCATCTCTCCAGGAGCCCGGTCCTTACATAGGCTTACACTCTTCACGGAGACAATCCACCGTTCAGGGCCCGAAGTCTGAACCGGATCTTGACAGACTGTTGAACTTCACGAGGACACCAGCGGGGGTACTTCAACAGAGACAAGCCTGTGCTGTGGAAGATATGATGCTGACACAACACAGAATTACATCATACTCTGATTGGTTCCTGACGGCTATTTTCAAAGGTGATTCAGGATCCAGACGTGAAGCATAAGCGGGATCATTGACCTTTTTCACGGGCCAAGATGGAATTCTTCGGCGCCTTATCGACTCTTACAGAGGAGATCGCCACGGAGGGTCTTTCCGGTCAGAACTCGGACAACCCAAGCAAGATGCTCAGAGTGGTGTTCACCCTTACAAGAAAGGACAGTTCCAAGGTAAAGAGGGAATCTTCCGACCGGGACAGAGGTCAACCTCGTCAGTCAGAATTGATGGTTCTCAAGCTTCACCTTCAAACCACTAGTCATCCTTTCATCCTTCCCAAGCTTCGAGTCTTCACTCACCTGATTGTAGAACGGTCGACCCTGATGATATAGAAGATCAGCGTCGAAGAAGTCAGTCCTTACGTGACGTCTACCCCAGATCCCGACACTTCATCTGACGATCATCCTCAGTCTTCTAAGAGCCGGATCCTACTCCTCATCGGATAATCTAGGACTCCACCTACACCCGACATCATGATCAGGGGAATCTATTTCGGGAGAAACGGCTAGTCGGTTTTGACTTAACACGTTTTTTTCTTCGGAATGAGACACCCAGTCTACAGTGGGCAAGCCTAGGTTCACATTGAGGTCCCTTCCAAGGCCAAGTCAACACGGACCCGGACACTGGAATAGGACACGAGGATAGTCATTTCTAATCCGGAATGCGAGCCAGGACTCCAGAACAGAACCTCGGACTCCAGCATTCATCGGGATGACAGTAGAGACCGGACCAGACGACGGAGCCGGACACTTACTGAGCATATTCGACTCTACAGGAGTTGGACTCCGCCTCCCGATTGTCGTCATTTTTCGACGTTTCCAGAGGCCTTTTTCGAGTTTCGCCTCGATGATCATGGCGGTCCAGGGATATTTCCTGGGACCCCACGGATTATGTAGTACGGCTATATTCAAGCGACAGGCAGGTTTCCGGCATTGGAACCTGCACCGAGAACCAGACCATCAACACCATGACCCAGAGGTCCGTGGGATGGAACTACAGTCTACTACTCACCCGGGACCTAGCACAGTTTGGCTAGCTCCAGGTACTCCTCATTACAGTTTCTCAACTACAACTGATCCTGAGCGCAAGAACAAGCAATATAAGGATGCTCGTCCCAGAACATCTTCACCCCCCTTCCAGAGTGGCGATGCCTGAGGCAGTTTCAACCAAGCACATAGAAGTTCACATTCACCGATGCGGAATTCATAGCTTAGAGGGGTCCATTAGTCTGGCAACAGATAGCCGACACATCACATGGATACCACGATAGACAAGCAACGCATCATCTTCCTTAGGGATATCTGCGCTAGAAGGCGGTCCCCCTTGGAGGTTGCGGTTGTACAACACATCAGCATTGATTACGAACGTTCAGTACGGTCGTCAGTTACGTCAAGTTTGGGGGGGAGCAAGATTCCAGTCACCATCTTCTAGAAACATCGACACTGGTCCTAGCAGCATGGTATCAGCAATACCATGTCACAACACCATGTGTTTCACATCACTTCAGGGTTCCCGCCGACAGCTTCCTACAGGGTACTACAACCGGAAGTTCACTTTTCCACGGAGGCACCGGGACCCGCAACGGCCGAACCCCCACGTCTGCTACGGTCCAGATTTTCCTTGCAGACCAGGGTTTTTTCTCCAGGACCAATTGTACAGACAATGACAGCAGCAAGCGACTATTTACTGTACAGTCGCATCAAGGCCGGAGAATGTGCTATAGTAGAGGACCTGTGGCCAACACTGTTTCTGTTCCAGCAACAGCTGGGTTTTCCTTCTGCATTAGGGCAGAGAATCTCAGTCAAGCAGTACACAGGGGTATCACTCAGCATCATCCAGAGCTGTCAAGTTCACCCACGGAACCGACTACGTTCCAGCATTTCGGCTTTCCAGGGTCTTCACCTCACAGTCTCGCCGAACACATCAGTTACCACCCAAGGAAACCTGGATGTGGTACTAGGGCATTCTTGCGCCTGCCATTCAACCAGTTCTACCAACTACAGTCAAGATCCTGTCCTGCAAGACAGATCCATGACAGTCTTCACTACGCAATCAGAGCATTGCGCAGTAGAACCTAGTTCCTTGACAGGGATGACAGACTGGTCAACCAGACCCTTTCATCCCATCCCGGATCTCGTCATTTAGAACGATTCCACACGTCGGGGACCATACATCCAAAGACTGTACCAGATTCCAGCGCTAACAGGTTTCGTGTACCTGCTGGAGGAGAAGAGGTTTTTTATATCCAGTCAGAGGTAAAAAACCAGTCAGAGGCCTAGAGCACTCTTTATAGAACCGACAAGAGGTTCCAGCTGTCTTCCTCTCTCATCACTTCTAACAGACCCATCAGCGGACATCACTAGTCCATGATCACCGTCTGGGTTGAAGAAGACTGCCGACTGGGTTAACCAACTCGCCATCAACGCTCCTTCTCCTTTATGGAGACATCGTCTCACAAGATGAGCCAGTGTGACGCCCGGGCCACTTTGGGGAAAACTTATCGTTAAACGATACTGTTGACACCTGCGCTTGGACGATCAATTCAACTCATACTGATTGCTATCTTCAGACATGTCTGTACAGACAGATAGGATGACTACACTGGACCTATACCTACAACCTAGGGTATAGTCTACCACTCCTATCAAAAAAAGGGGGGGCACCGATCAAGCAAGCAAGATCCCGACAACTCGGTAAGTATAGAAGACATACCATGCCAGAGACAAAGGGACTTCAAGACATCACGATGGCATCTGATTATCTAGCTAAGTATGCGAGCAAACGATGGAACAGAGTCCACCTCTCGCCGCATTACTTGTAATACCTTGAGCTCCCTACGCTTCTATACGACACGGGAATTATCAGGATATTATTAAGCATATTAGATTTACAAAATCAGAACAAGGCGTGCTCCGCTTAATCCAAAAGCAAGTCACAAGGCCGGCTACCCAACCTCCTCTGTTGGGAGTCTGGCATTAAAGTGATAACAGGTGAAGATTTGGGACACAAACATTAAACATTTATAAATAATGTTGGTGTTTGTTACCAAATCAAACCTGTTATCAACGTTGATTTGCCCAACCCATCCTCCCCTCTTTGCTCGGCCTTGACTCAAAACAGGTCTTGCTCAACATGGGAAAAAGAGTGATGGACATGCGCGGAGTGCACGCCACCTGGCGGACGATCGACGCAGCGATCAAGGGAGATAATTTTGTTTGCAGAAGATCTCCAAATGGAGGATATTGGCATTAAAGTGATAACAGGTTTGATTTGGTAACAAACACCAACATTATTTATAAATGTTTAATATTTGCGAATATTGACCAAACGCATAAGTCGATGCCGCTGAAATTTAAAATGTGAAATTTTGCAGATACATCCAACAAAATAACCAATAAAATAAGTAGGTCAAACAAGCGCTTTTTGAGTTCTCTCCCCTGGTGCTGTTTTTCGTGTGGGCTGTGTACAGCCAAAACTAAAGAACATACCCGGTACCTGAAAGAAAGTTATGGTTGGTAAGTGTTACATATGGCCATGCTGTAGTTATATTTTTTTATTTTTACGTAACAAGTAAAAGTAGTTATCTCCCTTTTAATGTTTTTTCAAAACCCGGTATTTTATAAGGAAATAAGCTACGGCATTGATACTCCTACTATTATTGAACACTTTAATGACCGAAAAGAATGTGACCTTTGACCTCCAGGAGCGTCTCTATATGAGTGCAAAGTTTGGTGGTGAAATCTTGAACGGCTAATGCGATCAGCCTGAAAATAAGGTCACGTGACCTACATCATGTCACAAGGTCACCACTTGTCTCAGATCTCGGCCTTGACCTTGACCTTTGAAGTGGTAAGCATCCAAATATTGAAAATACGGCTTCCATTTTCTGAAAAACTAACGCACTGACAATTACAAAACAATGAAACAATAGTGGGCACAATATTGTCTTTCTTTTGGCGCTACTTATAAAACGATCCGATGTGACCTTGATCTTGAATATCGCACAATGTTAAAAACATTGTTCGCATTTTTCTCAAATACTACACTATGCAGGAATCTGTAATTTAGTACATTTGTAGCCCATGATACAGGTATGACGTCACTGAATTTTCAACCTGACCTTGACCTTGGTTCCAGATTAATGTCCCTAAAGTTACATTTTCACATTTGAAGGGCTGTGATGAGAAAACTATTCCTCACCTGGTCTTGAAATTTGCATATAAATATAGGTCATTACATGACGTCACAGAAAAGAACAGGAAAAAAGGTACCAGAAAGTATAGGAGATATTTGACAAAATTTGAAATTTTCACTTTTTTGATGCCATGGCGAAACTACAACTCCAATCCGCGCCATATTCACAGGACATTGGGAGAATATATATATGTATTTGCCTTTGAAATTTCAGGAATGTAGCTTTGATAGGTTTAGAGATATTAAAAAACAATTTTCCCTAACTATTAAGCCGCTAAATGATTCTCTCGCCCTGTTTGTGGTCATTTGTTGATTTCATCTATTTGATGGTCGCTGTCAATTTCGCTATAGCGATTCGGCTGTAGCACTCGAGGCATCCCGTGTAAGCAATAAAATTAATGTTGTGTTACATGACGGGGCTGGCTCATTTTTGGAAACCATATAACTCTTGAACCGCAATAGTATACGGACT
Source organism: Hanleya hanleyi (assembly GCA_036873755.1). Taxonomy (NCBI): domain Eukaryota; kingdom Metazoa; phylum Mollusca; class Polyplacophora; order Lepidopleurida; family Hanleyidae; genus Hanleya; species Hanleya hanleyi. The sequence continues at coordinate 19,880 of JAVTVY010052046.1, read as the reverse complement.
TCTAATTTGTTGCGTGGTACTTCCAAGAATGAGTTCTTTCATTGATAATGATCCCGTATTTCCTGGTACAAATGCAACTACGGAACCAATTTTGCTTCATGTCACATGACCATCAATATTTGGGGTCATTTTGTCGTACAGAAAAATAGTCTGTGAGAAGCAGTCTCCAGGCGACCAAAAATCAAGCTTAACTTTTTCCATTCAAGTCATTGTTTGGACTCCAGGGACAACTTTCTAAACACATTTCAACGTAATATTACATTTTCGGATCGATGAAGGAGCCGTCTAGGGCCCAAATAAAGCTTGGAAATGTGTTCAACAGCCACCGCTTACCAATATAGGCAAGTTTGTTAGAAGAAAAAAATGCAATAAAAAGCTATAAGATGGTAACAAGCAATGCGAAAAAACTTGTCTGTGCATGTAAAGCGACCAAAACAATGGCCGCGACCAAAGCGGCCCGCGACCATGTGTTTACTCATTTGCAGTAAGAAGGGAAAGACCGTGTCATTGTACCAACAATGTCTAGTTTAAACTGAAATCGTGTCATGGTCAATAAATCCATTCCACAGTTTTGCCAAGCATGGTGAGAGAGGAAATTGGTTAATTTTCACTGATGTGCATGTTGAAACAGTTTGTTAATAAAGCTACGAAGTGGATCTGATTGATTACATCTTCATGAAAAGATACTTTGTGATGGTCTGTGGGTCATGTTATACCACAGAGAGAGATTTGAATGGGATTACAGAGGGAAGTCACATTTCTGCAGCAACATTTTGACATGGTGAAATTGAGAAAATTCCATCTTGCTTATTTGTATTAAATCGGTAAGGCTCTTAGGAATTCTGTCAATAATGCAAGTGTCTAGTCCATAATTCAATATTGAGCCATCGTCCATTGAAACATTTCTGTGTCCATTATCCAAAGACCTAATTTCCATATTCCATATAACAGCATTATCACCAAATTAAAAAAAAAAAAGAATCATAGCACACATAAACATACATATCTAGTTTCCTGCAATGGAGAATTGGTCCACAGTTTTCATTGATTCCAGCAAGACATTGTGATGTTCCAAAAATATCAAATTCATATCACTGATCAATATTCTTAAGGTGGCTCCCAGGTTACCAGAATGGCTGTTCTGCGCAGCTTTTTGCACATTCCCATTACCTCCCTTGTAATCGTACTCGTCTCTTGTGAATGAGTGGATAGAATGAGATAGTCGGGTTCCCAACTCCCATCATGCTTCATGAGTTTCGGTGCATTTTGGGAGCTGCAGGGGTACTGAACATGCTGGACTAAGAATGAGATACTTTGACATGCTGCGTTTACTAAGCAATTGACTGATTATCCTTTGTGACGTCATGACGTCGAATGACAAACTCGTGGCATTTGTCGACGTCGTTTCATTGCATTATTTGGACTTCATGTAAAATTGTGGGAAAAAGTGTGGGAGTAGGTAGATTCAGAGCCCTATTCATGCCCTTTTTGGATAACGACCTGCCTTAAATTTGAGTTATTCAAAACTACATTTGACAAAATTTGAAATTTTCACTTTTTTGATGCCATGACGAAACTACAACTCCAATCCGCGCCATATTCCCAGGACATTGGGAGAATATATATATGTATTTGCCTTTGAAATTTCAGGAATGTAGCTTTGATAGGTTTAGAGATATTAAAAAAACAATTTTCCCTAACTATTAAGCTGCTAAATGATTCTCTCGCCCAGTTTGTGGTCATTTGTTGATTTTATCTATTCGATGGTCGCTGTCAATTTCGCTATATAGCGATTTGGCTGTAGCACTCGAGGCATCCCGTGTAACTACTATTTAAAAAATGAGAACATCGACATGACTTTCGAATATTCTGAAAACAATTATGTCTGAAGTATTGGATGTTTTACATGGTATTCACATTGTACCAATTTGCCACAGGTACATGTTATATACAAGCTAAAAATTTGAAAAAAGAATTACGCTATGCCCCAAATTTTATATCATTTTCTGATATAGGATGAACTTCCTGAGCTATAACTTACTTAGTATAAGCTCACAAAAAATATGAGAAAAATGACATGACTTTGCACCGAAACCAGGGAGCCACCTTAATTCATATGATTTCAGCTGTAACATCATTATCTAGAGAAATTTGAGTCATGTTTTGATTGAACACTGTCAGGTTCTTGAAATTTGCTCATATGAGTATCATGAGGATATTGAAGTACATGGGTTCATATGGCCCCTGGCCCTGGGTTAAGCAGAAGTAAACACAAGTTAAGAAACAACGCCATAAATCTTGCATGCTATGCTCGTATTTTGCTATCAGCATGTGATATGTATTGTCAAATTTGAGAAACTTTGTGTGGAGACACTTGGTGGTGTAGCCCTGTTTTATAAGTTCTGCAATAATGTTTTGTGACATTGATTAAACACATTTAACACAGGATATTTCACGATACCGAAGTTTTAATCATCTCTTTTGCTCATCATGGGGGTCGAGACTGGCCAGGAATTTATTTGTTGTCTTTTGTTATCACTCCGGACATCAGTGTCATTCGAAACTACAAAATTTCATCCTTTTCTGTTTCAGATTCCATCGCCATACTTTTATGGTTCTCCAGTAGAAGAATCCTGGATAGACACTGACATGTTTAAACTTCATCCATGGCTACGAGAAAGGAACCCAGACAGCTTGCTCCTGTAGCATGGGAAAACCCATCACCTAATCCACTGTATCCTGGCATGCCTGCCAAAGTAGAAACAACCATTCCAATATTGGAGAGTCCAGGGTTTCTAACAGACATCCGGCAGATAATTAACAAGTATGCTGAGGAATCGGAAAGAGACATCCTGCTGGAGTATTGTAGAAAGCGGTTCGAAGAGAATGAACACTGGGTATTTTTTGCACGGTCTTATCTTATCCATTTACTGATGTCTAAGCCAAGTCAATGTGATGGACATGAAGCTGCCGATAATCTGAAACTTTTGTCCCTTTTGATCAGAGCAGGCTACGACATGAATGTCAGAGATGCCATGGGTAATGCCCCTCTACATCAGGCCGTCAAGTTGAAGGATATAAAGGGGGTCCAGTTCCTGATAGTCTCTGGATGCGATGTTAACCTGGTGGACTCCGAGGGCAAAACAGCATTGGCAAGAGCGGTCAAGACCATTCCGTGCTCAGTGGACATTGTGAAGTCTCTTGTTACCATGAGCAAAGACATTGACATCAACTTTGTTGATTCTTCTGGTTGGAATGCTCTGTGCTATGCTGCTTACTGTGACAATGTTGAGGTTTGCGACCTCCTACTGGGTTTGGGGGCGAATCCAAATTCCAGCTTGCCCAGTCTCATTACTCCTCTATCCGTGGCTATCAAATATGATCGCAGCATTGCAGTGATGAGGCTACTGATAGAGGGTGGCAACTTCATAAACCGTTCTGAAGGAATTACGAGTGATCATCTCTTTGAAATGGCTACTTTGGCAAGTCGTATCGATGTCGTCCAACTTCTTCTGCAGGCCGGCGTTTGGCATGATAGAGTCTGGTTCCAGAACATTCCCTTCTTAACAGCTTTGAAGAGGGACAATCTGGCCATCGTTAAGCTGTTCATCGAGGAAGGTGGTGTCGAAATCATGTCACTGAATCCGGATTTCAAGCTCTCAACCATCCTTCACGAAGCAGCCCGATTCAGAAGTGCCAAAGTATTGAAATATATAATAGAGACCACTGACATGGATATAAATTTTCAGAACAGTGCTGGAATGACTGCTCTCATTCTAGCTGTCATGACCAAGAGAGTACACTGCCTCAAGGAGTTACTCTCTGCTGGGGCCAATGGATACATTCCAGAAAAGAATGGAGCAACTCCCTTGCACTGTGCGGTACTTTTCTCCGGTGGCTCCAGTACTGTGTTGAAGGTTCTCCTACAAAACCTCTACTATAAAATGTCAGACATAAAACGGGTAGAGAAATTGATTTATGCCCATGAGTTAAAGCAGATTTTGAATGATTGGTTGAAGAAACATGCCAAAGAGGCTTCACCCCTACAACAGCTGTGTATCCAAAAGATACGATCACATCTTGGACAGCGCCCAGCCATGAAGCTCCAGCCTCTACACTTGCCTTACAGGCTGATAGAAATGATCACAGAAATTGTCCACACACCCTGTCCTGGTGAGGTCTTACCTGGTGAATACACAAAATGTTACTGGAAGGATATGGATAGAAACTTATTCATAATGGGCAAATATATTAAATATCGCAATTTAGATATTTAGATTGCGCTTTGAGTAAGTGGTTTGTTGAAAGCGACTTATCCAAAGCAGTTTAACTTGTTGTTTCTTCTGATTAGGAAAAATGGGGTTGTCCACCTACAAAGGGCCAAAAAGAAGCACAAATTTCAGGTTACATGTATCTAGGGCAGGCGGGCAGGTGTTGATTCTGTCATCCCTTCCTCCCTCCCTCGTGAATTATCAATGGCTGTAATAAAGGTTACCAGTGTGTCATAAGCCTAATAGTTGCCACATGAACAGGTACAATAAAAGCGTACCTGAGATACAACTCATATCACGAATCGTTAGATTCTTGGTGTGCTTTAGAATAGGTTAACCAGAAGACTATTATGTGAAGCCATGTGACTCTGTCAGTATGTTGGCACCTCTTCCCACTTCTATATGTGTTGTAATTGTAAGATTATTCATACTCCTGTCATCCATAAAACCCTATCAATCCTGCCAATAGTTCATTTGCTAGTCCCTCTGTTCGTAACCGTACCATTCCTCAATGAGCTTAACTTCATATCCTACAATGCAAGAAAGGAGTGAACCACAGGCTGCTTGAAGTCGAGAGTGTATGCCGCCAAATTGTGTATATTGCGAGAGTGAAATGTGAGCAGCTAGCTAGATCTCAGCACATACTACATTAACATGTTTAAGGATACTGAGCCCCCCTGCAGACACTTTTATACACCCTCTGGAAGTTGTCTTTATACAGCTAGAAGTCATCTTCACCAGCCAAGTCAACTACATCGCAAAGCTCTCTACGCTGCCTTGACATTCTTGTCTGGTGGCAGAGGAATACTGCTCTGTGCCACCTAGTGGAAGTTTAAACGATGAGCGACTTTTTGCCTCCAGTAGTTGTTCCCTTCAATTTAAAGTCGATCACACACTAAGGCGATTTGTTATCGTTTGACCTTGCAGCGTGTCCCAAAATCTGATTCAGTTGATTAGAAACACCGAAAGTGACCGTGAAAATGCTTCGCCTATTTTTTATTCGGCAGAATTTCCCTGCACATTCGACACAGCTCAATTCTGATTGGATGCAGCAAGCCATCTCTGCATCCCAGTCATCAATGAGGATTCACATTCAAACTTTACTAGAGAAGTATGCCAAGGCGATGTACAGAGCAACGTGATGTATGTCGACTTGGCTAGAGAAGATGACCTAAAAGTATGCCTTATATGTAATGTACAGATTTGTTGAAAGTACATTTCTTAATAAGGGTTCCAAATATATAAATGTATTCACTGTAAATCTGTAGGTTGTGAAGATATTGGAATTGAAAATAATAATAAAATTTTATTGGCTATTTTCCAAAAAGCATTGAACTTATCATAACTCATATCATCAATTCCCGTAGATGACAGTTCTAACAGGAAATCTGTGCCTCAGTTTTATCAATTTTGGTCTGGTTCTCATTTAATGAAATATGTCGTTCCAAAATCGAGCATGTTAACTTAATTAATAGAATGAGAAGTAGACCAAAATTGATAAAACTGAGACACAGATTTCGTGTTGGAGGTGTTTTCTACAGAAAATGATGAAGTAAGTTATGATAAGTTGAATACTTTTTTGAAAATAACATTTAAAAAAGTAAAATTATATTTTAGATTAAATTTTGATCTAAACTAAAATGTCTTCACAACCGGTTTACAGTGAAAAATTTGATATATTTGGAATCCTTAAAAAATGTGCTTTCAAGAAATATATGCATTTACCATACCTATGGGGCTTACCGGTAGGCCTACAGTTCAGAAGTATGTGTAAAAGTGTGTGCAGGAGGGCTCAGTACCCTTAAATCCACTAGCAAATTTAACAACGTAACCTCGGTGTCACTGGAAGTGGTGGTACAAAATATCCTTGACCTCACTTGCATCGCTCTATGTTTTTGAGGGCGTGTCTCGGGTAAATTGACCAATCGTGATTGGTCGATTTACCTGCATGAAAAAAAAAAACATACAAAACAACATGTCGGAACAACGCCTTTCCACATGAACACTTCTATGGGTATTTCCGATAGATTTGCCAAGTTGCATGGTACAAAATTATCAAGTAATCACTGAGATCTGGGCACCGCGCTCTCAACTCTATATCCAGCAACTCTATATGCAGTCTTCACTCTCAACTCTATATCCAGTCTTCACTCTCAACTCTATATCCAGCAACTCTATATGCAGTCTTCACTCTCAACTCTATATCCAGTCTTCACTCGCAACTCTATATCCAGCAACTCTATATGCAGTCTTCACTCTCAACTCTATATCCAGTCTTCACTCTCAACTCTGCAGTCTTCACTCTCAACTCTATATTCAGTCTTCATCCAGCCTTCACTCTCAACTCTATATCCAGTCTTCACTCTCAGCTCTATATCCAGTCTTCACTCTCAACTCTATATCCAGTCTTCACTCTCAACTCTATATCCAGCCTTCGCTTTCTTCTTTATATATAAAATATGCAGAGGTATAAGCTTAGACTCAACCTCAAGTACCGGTAGCTTGTGAGTGAACCCTGTACATGTACTTAGATGGCCCAATGTCATGTTATGTTGACATTTTAACCCACCAAGCCAATTTCTACATTCACACTTCGAAATAGCCTTGATGTATCTAGCCTGCTTAAAAGTTCATCACTCATCGTGTGAAACAATGTATGCTGACCTGTCACTGTCTTAAAAAAAATTGTGTTCAGAAGTCTGGATCAAGCAGAAACTGACAGAGGGTGTTAACTTAGTTGTTGACATAGTCAACGACCAATCAAATTTGGCTGTCATAATGGCCGTCATAGTCAATTTCAAATTTTCAAAGTGGTGACTGGGTTGGTCTATCTCCATGGATGGGTCCTTTATGAACCTTTATGTCACTTACCTGTCTCCTCTCAAAGCTGCCTTCTATCAATAGAGCATAAACTGTTCTCTAAAAATATTTTACAATTTGATAATCAGAGTATGATGTATCAGACTACCTGCAGTGTTCAATCAATAATCTATAATTATAATAGCCAATATCTATAGCCCACCTTTCAAAATTCAAATGGATTCACCATATCTGACAGAGCCTGTCTATTTATAAGTCCTTCCAAGATAACTGATGGTGAGCAAGGTTATAGTTCAAAGAATTGTTGATATTTATTTCACTGCCCAACTCACATCAACGGGGTGTGCACATTAATTATTCATGGTCTTTCCACTGGTCTGCCCTGTCTATATAGGCACATTCATATCACCATCATCCACTACGGTCGTTGTGCACACCGCAGGTCATGGTAAGAATAGGCCTCAGCTTCTCAGACAGCTTGTCATAAGAGGCGACTAACTGAGGCACCTGTGGGGTGCCCGGGTGTGAAAAAGAATAGGACCCCACCCGTGTGGTTCCCGGGTGTGAAAAGGAATAGGATCCAACGTCGTGATAAGACTGAAATATAGTTGAAAGCGACGTTAAATCATATATTCACTCACTCATCCACTACGTGGTACATAGGCCTTATATTTGTATCCCATTTTCTGTAATGAGGGAAGTGAGAATCAGTCTGCTGTTTATCTTTCTTGTAAACTTATCCAAAATGATATTTCTGTGTAGTTTTCTTGTTGATACATTTATTATGTATCATGAAATTCCTTCAGCACCTCACAGCCCTCCATGCCATTAATGTATGTAGGTTAGTTTCATATTATCATATACATGTACATATAGGCCTGCATGTATTTTTGTACATGTACACCAGGTTGTGAAAAACAAAAAGCAATTTGATGTTTACAAATTCCCCAATCACGAAGATAAATTTATTCATGTTCACATGAGTGCTAACATTTTGTATGTTGATCACCTGGGGGCTGTTGATAATCATCAGCACCAGCCTCACCAGGTGTCAGTCCTTGGGGTATGCTAATTCTGCTAACATTCAAATCACCCCTAATTTTGTGGGTAAAATTCTATCAGCTGTTCTAATAAATCCTATCACCCTCAGAAACCATTGAAATAGCAAAGGGATCATAGATTATCTTCATGATATTGGACTATTTTTCAGGCCTTCAAGTGCCTCCTATATTTCCTATATTTTCCTATATTTTTTAGTCATTCCTATATTTTCCTCAAAACCTCCTATATTTCCTATATTTTGACTTTTCTCATGAAAACTTTCATCAATGCTCTGTAATGAGTCAAACTGACACGCGGAAATACATTTCAGAATTTTTTTTTCGCCTCGCTACGCTCGGCAAACATGAAAACTGAATCAAACAACAGAACAGGTCACCTGAAAAGACCACCACCATGACCACATTAAGTGGAAGTAATTTGATTAAACACCCAAAAACTACCAAGTTTGGAACATACAATGTAGTACAGAGTTGTCTTACACTCCTTTATTTCCTATATTTTCCTATATTTTATTCAGAAAATTCCTATATTTCTCCTATATTTTTGCAAATTTCCTCCTATATTTTCTCCTATATTTTCACTGTGACTTGAAGGCCTGTATTTTTGTTAACTTCCTATTCTGATAAATTTGATCACCTCCTTTGTTTGGTGAGAGTTGTCACTTCCTGTGATCGTATTATTAGGGGAATTACCATGGTTTCCATCACATGTATTGTAGTATAAGCTAATGTTGCATTTTTCTGAGAAGGAACTTGATAATGTGATGTCTAGCACTGTAATATCACTTGTCCTTATTGCACCATGTAAGCGTCCTGTATGTCTTGTGTGCTGTCCGCAGTGTTTTATAGGGTGGATGGAGGGTGTCCGGTTCCATGTTGCTTCAAAGATTTCTTCTTTGAAGCAACAGGAACACAACTTGGCTGGGTGGTGCTTATGGTTGGTTCACCGCGTTATGACCGAAATAATGTAACTTATATAATCATGTTTTACAGAAGTGTCATATTCAAAGACAAGGTGAAATGCTTCACTAGCTGTAATACAGTAAAAAGGATTAGCATTTATATTTTACTTAAAACAATTTCTCAGTAATACTGACCCTAAACATGTGCCTAATCCTTTTTAGCATAAAAAGCTCTGAGCATAGAAACTACATCTAAGATTTAGCAAGTCTGAAACATGTGCCTGGCGAGTCTGGTCATCATCAGGGCAAGACACTGCTAAATTTTGTTCTTTTCTTTTATGTTTCCGTAAGCCCTGGTTTAAACTACTGGGTGAATATTCTGGTATGCTCCACAACCGTTATATGATACATACATGTACATGTACCTATACATCGTCCATATGACTGAAATATAGTTGAAAGCCACGTTAAATCATATTCACTCACTTACTCACTCGTCCACATGGGGAAAGTTTGAAGCTAATCTCAGGAATGATATAGTTGAGAAATTGAGGGGAGTAGTATATAGTGAAGACCTTTGCAATGTTACTGACGAAGCAATACTCCAAGGTTGTGCATATTTTTTCTGTATTTTTGGACAGATTATGAGATTAATGTTTCAATGCCAGGTCTTATACTAAATGCTGACCCAAATGGTTCAATCTTATGTACTCCACTTTATAGCTAGTACATGTGTAAATACTCTATTAATTCAATAACCCCATTAAAATTCACACCACCAATATTCAGGAAAAATTTCAATCCATTGTTAATTTTGGTCACACTCTAACATCAATAAAAGAATTAAAATAATAATGAATAAGTTACTCGCATTATTACGGTCATTTTGTCAGCATCCTGCTGTGATAAATTCATTCACCCCCTGATTTTATGGTGGGCAATATCACTTCCTGCTACTGAATTAAAAGAAGATTTACTGTAGTGATAGATGTAGAGTCACACTTACCATATGCCATATTCTGTCACTTTAAGTCTTCCGTTTAAGTGCTCCAATCTCTACCTGCCATATTTTTCCTGTGATTGTCCTATTTAATGTTTGTAGCTGCAATGATCTTGTTCACCAGAACATCCTTAAGAAATAGTTTGGTAGTGTATAGACAAATTGCATTTGTTTACATGATAAATATGGTATACTGTATTTATGTATATCACTATATTGTGAAAGTGCCATATATTCTATAGTTTATCATAGGATTTACATATATGTATATAATATGTACCGTACATGATATATGCTTTGGAAAATGTTGATATTATATTCTTCCTGTCCATGTTTGCATCTAGTATCATTAAAGAATGGGACTTATTTAATATGCATGTTATAATATGCTGAAGTGTATAAGTTTTATGATTTGTTTCTACATTATGATAGCTGCGGTGGAGCCTTTTTCTACACTGCATGCGAACAAGGCCCCGGCGCCAGGTGTAGTTGTTGAAAGAATGCTGGATGGCTAATATTTTTCAAAGCTGATAGTCACAAACAATTAAATAATTCGATTCTGTATGCTGTTACATGTACCTTGATATATTCAGCGCTTGTTTATCAGAAACTGTCCAGTTTTAGCTTCACGGTAGACCAAAAGTCAGAGCGACCACTTCTGTTTTGAACTACCCGTAACGGCTCTAGATTACACGCCACAACAACCGCCGGTTTCTGTAGATGCATTCAGAGTTTTGGTGTCCAGTGAAGCTGAAACTGGACAGTTTCCAATAAACAAGATCTGAATTTAAAGGTAAGTGCATACAGAATCAAATTATTTTATTTTTCGTGATGAACGTCTTCGGAAAATATTAGCCATCCAGCATTTTTTCAACAACTACAGCTGGTGAATGGCTTGGCACCGGGGCGTTGTTCGCAGGCAGTATAGAAGAACGCCCCACTGGAGGTAACATTATAACTACATCATAACATGTAAAGAGTGCCATATTTTAACATTGTATATATATATATATCTATTCTATTTTGTAAGTTAGCCTATACACAACGAGTACACAGACAATTCGCTGTACAAAGACTACAATCAGCACATGCAGCCTAGTTTTAGGTTAGTTTAGTACAGTACTGTAGTGTTTCTTTTTTTTCTTCTTTTTTTTTTAGGCCTTCGGTAATAGAAACCTGTTCAAACTGTTAAGATTATGATAAAAAAAAGACAAACAGTCTGTTTATCATGTTCATGGGCCATGTAATTTACGACATTAGAATACCAGGGTACGAATTATAAAATGTTAAGGGCAGCCATTTCAAGGCCACTTTGGCCTTGCTGGCATCTAATTACCTAGAATTTGCAAAGGGGCACCAAGGCAAACAGGGAGGGCATACAAAGCCATTGGCTTGTGCATGGCCTTGGGTGTAATTCGCACCCTGGCACGAATTACACCCAAGGCCATGCACAAGCCAATGGCTTTGTATGCCCTCCCTGTTTGCCTTGGTGCCCCTTTGCAAATTCTAGGTAATTAGATGCCAGCAAGGCCAAAGTGGCCTTGAAATGGCTGCCCTTAACATTTTATAATTCGTACCCTGGAATACGACATATTACATGTATGTTCAGATTATTTTTGGGGGGTTTTTGTGCATCTTTAGATCACGTATATTTCGTTCTGCTAATATATTCGTTATCATTATGGGGTAAGGTCGTCAAAACTGATGGAGTGTCAAATCCAGCGTTAGCCTAAACTGGAGTGGTATACATGTACACTCTATTGATATTTATGGTACATATATAACAAACAAGGGAGCAAACACTAGTTTGACATTACTATAATACCGACGGTCACGGATACGTAAAGGGGAACAACTTTGCTGACATACCGGTGGAGGGCGGAGTGCAGAGGGGGTCAGATTTATCCTGCAGCCATACGATAGCTTGCGACGCTACGAATATATACATTTTGATACATTAATTATGACGTTCTCTTGTGACTTTTGTTATTTGGACAGCCAACAATGGTATCGCGAGTGGCGTCATCACAATATGGATTGTTGCAACGTCATAGCGAATGATCGACGTCACAGAAGAACATACCAGATTCTTCAATTCATTTGGACTAGAAATATATATCTTACATCATACAACAAGAACGCCTCGTGTGTCTGTCAATATGTTAGGATAGTCACTCTGCAGTACATCTGTTTTAATTTCATTTTGACCGCCCATTTATCGAACTGGAAACCGTTTTGCATCAATTTCCTTTGATCCACCATGTTAACAATCTTCGATCTGACCCCCAAGCAGTCACGCGCTCTGCCGTGACGTTGGTAAATTAAGTTGCTTCCCTTTGTACATCCGTGACCGTCGGTATTGTCTCTGGTGTGTGAAGTTATCTCCCATTCATCATACTGTATATAAAGACCAAGGGTAAGATTTGACACAGGATAAACCAATTTAAAATCAATGAAAACTGAGAAAGTACATTCCATAGGGTTTCACCATCTACATGTATAACTGATGACTGCATGACAATGGTGTGAATATTGCATCTATGCTGGTAATTTTTGTAGCATCTACATGTAGATATGAGGCCCTCATATATTATGAGGCTTAGTTGGTTCATTGCGATATGACTGAAATAATGTTGAAAGCGACGTTAAATCCTATTCACTCATTCCCCTATTATTTTTATAATAGAGTATAGATATATGGTCAGTATGTAAATTATATAATGTCTTATCAGTTTATTTTTCTAGAATGGAATAATAGCCCCATGGGGTTTCCGGGGATTGACCTGGGATGTCTTTGTGTACACTGCATGTCATGGTAAGAATAGGCCTCAGCTCCTCAGACAGCTTGTCGTAAAAGGCGACTAACTGAGGCACCTGTGGGGTTCCTGGGTGTGAAAAGGAATAGGACCCCACCCATGTGGTTCCTGGATGTGAAAAGGAATCGGACCCAACGTCGTGATATGACTGAAATATAGTTGAAAGCGACGTTAAATCATAATCACTGACTCACTTCTTTTTTACCCCTCGGGCAAAATAGGGTATTGTCGTCGTCTGTCTGTCTGTCCATCTTTCGTGTCTAGAATATGTAACTGATAAATCTCAAGTCTGTGAGGGTCTTTAATAGGTGTAAATCAGTAGGAGACGGTGCTTATCTGCCATATAAACCATCATCAGTATGGTTAATACCATGCCTCCAGAAGTGTTTGCTGAACACCCATAGTGTTAAGCTTGTTAGCTCTTGTTAATTATACATAAGAGATTATACTCTAAGTGCTTGTTTTGTTTATTGACTGTATCTACATATATGGATACATAGACCTGCACCCGAGGATTTACATGTACTCAGATCTTTTTAGTGAGGGCAGAGTTCTCAGTACGTTTGTAGAGTTAGACTGCGGTTCGCAGTTCGTTATTCGGGACCAGTCATTCAGCGACTCATAACAGTGCCCCTAGCAGTGCCCCCTGGTGTCAGATTTGGGATATGAATATGCAAAGATATAGAGCATGACATTCTCTCTTGCTATACAGAGTTTGAAGTTCAAAGTACTCATAATAAAAAAAATACAGATTTCCATATCTGAGAAAATAATTGCTGGTCTCCTCGAATAATGAACTGCGAACTGCGAACCGCTGTCTAACTTTTTGAACATGTTCTCAGTGCCGTTGACACATTATACAAACTTGTATATTTCATTTATATGTCAATATCCAAATCTTCTGTTCTGATAACAAATCACAATGAAGATAGCTTCTCAAGATGTCTAACTGGTTGATTTAGAGAAATTTTGTGAACCATTTATACTTGCACATGTATATACATAATTTCATTTAGCTGCTAACCCAGACAGTCCTAAAAGATTGATCAATACACTGGCTCACAAGAATGTTATTGTAGGGGTTGTGGCTTGGGTTTGTACAATCTGATTAAAATCAGATCTACAAGACTGCTCCCCTATCTTACTTGTGGTCATGTAGCGATAAAAAATCAGCAAAATGGGGAGCGTTCTTTTTAGGTCTGGTTTCAATCAGATTGGGGGTTGTACACACTGCCAAAAATACCCTATAATGCCCTAAAATTTTCTTGAAATAAGATAATTTTACTCAAAATAAGTTAAATTTTAAGAAAATTTTAAGATTTTTTTTCTTGTTTAAGTAAAATATTCTTTCCCACTCCAAAATTTACTTAAACAAGAAAAAAAATCTTAAAATTCAAAAATCTTTCTTAAAAAAATCTTGTTTTAAGAAAAATTCTTAAATTAAAAAAAAAAAATCTTGTTTAAGTAAATTTTGGAGTGGGGTAAGAATATTTTACTTAAACAAGAAAAAAAATCTAAAAATGTTCTTAAAATTTAACTTATTTTGAGTAAAATTATCTTATTTCAAGAAATTTTAGGGCATTATCTTAAATAAGTAGGGTATTTTGGGCAGTGCAACATGATTTTAAGTCGGTGTGCATCGTGATGATACTTGGGCACTCTGAAGAAGCCATCTCTAATTGTTATTTTTTATGTAAAACACTTAATTTTTTCATTGATTAATAACTGTGGAATGATTATTTCATTTCAGCAGAGTATATGTGCTACACAGTTACATGTATATAGTATAAGTACAGAAGCAGAGTATATGTGCTACACAGTTCCATGTATATAGTATAAGTACAGAAGCAGAGTATATGTGCTACACAGTTACATGTATATAGTATAAGTACAGAAGCAGAGTATATGTGCTACACAGTTCCATGTATATAGTATAAGTACAGAAGCAGAGTATATGTGCTACACATAGTTTACATGTATATAGTATAAGTACAGAAATTCCTGCATATAAACCTATTGTTATGTCATTAGAAGTGTTAATCAATAATGTAATAATTTCTGGATAATGTTTGCATTCCATATTGTGGACCATTCCTGTACTGCATAACTGTACCTGTATCACTGCTGACTGCTGAAAGTGTTAACCAGAAACTGCTGCAGGTTGTCATTAGGCTCATTAACTTCATTGTTCGTTTATAATCATGTGCTTGCCTTGCAAATGGGACGAGTGGGCTGGTTTTATTTTATTTGTTACCGTATTTCTATTTTTAGTTGGCAATAATGTATTACTCATTGTTAATTAAATTGGTAAAACATACAAATATATGAGTTCGCTCCAATTCATTTTCGAAGCATGTAGATCCTTCCCAGAAAATGAGACCTTGCCGCATACCATCACCGGGAAACATAATTTACGGTCTGCTGTCAAGGTAATATTTTGCCCTGAAGAGGGCTTGCACATGTCCTGATTGAGGAGCACTGCTATAGTTCAGCGCGTATACTCACTGAAACCCAAGATTAGTTTGCTGATTTCCAGAAAATTAAGGAGATGATGTGACTTGGATTAGCTTAGTTTATGGGACAGTAACTCCAATATATATATTCAACCAGAGTAGTAGGTAGCGCGTAAATTGAGTCAGTAGCGCCTCACTGCGCATGCGCAGAAAAAAAAATGGGAGGTTTTGGGGCGGTATTGGGGCGTGTGCGCATGCGTGATGAGGGGGCGTGGCCTATAGTGAGTGGGGTGGGTTCAAAATGGCGGCACCTTTATTTTCTACAGACAACTTAAAGTCCGCCATTTTGAACCCACCCCACTCACCCAGTGCACTCATTGACACCGGTAAAAAAAAAGTTCCGGCAAAAAAAAAAAAAAAAATGTATTCATGCGCGGTGATGCGGTTTGGCCGTGGTTTTGGTGGTGATTCGGTCTCGGGAAAAAGCTTCCGCGGAGAAAAAGTAGTCCCTAGATAAAATGGTCCGATGGGGTCGAGTGAGGTATCAAAGTGAAGCTTAGGTGAAGGGGCATCTAATGAGTTGGGTGTGGGGTTGACATATCGGCCTTCTGTGCATGCGCGGCGGCCGAAGGGTATGAAAATAGCCTTTTTGGAGCTATGGGAGCCCCTAGTTGACCGATGGGGTCGAGTGAGGTATCAAAGTGAAGCATTCATGAAGGGTCATCTGATGGGCTGGGCGCGGGGTTGAACTATCGGCATTCTGCGTATGCGCGGAGGCCCAATTGTATGGAAATAGACGTTTTGGAGCTAGGGAAGCCCCTAATGGACCAATGGGGTCGAGTGAGGTATCGATGTGAAGCATTCGTGAAGGGGCATCTGATGGGCTGGGTGTGGGGTTTAAATATCGGCGTTTGTGTCCCAAATCTTCACCTGTTATCACTTAAATGCCAATATCCTCCATTTGGAGATCTCCTGCAAACAAAATTATCTCCCTTGATCGCTGCGTCGATCGTCCGCCAGGTGGCGTGCACTCCGCGCATGTCCATCACTCTTTTTCCTTGCAGTCTTGGTGACAAGACCTGTTTTGGAAGAGCTCCTGTAAACAGTAACTTTTGGATTGTTATAGACGCACTCTAGGGTTATTTTTTCTCTCCCGTAGTTCATTATGAACCAACGTAGTTGCCCAGCTATAAAGATTTATAGGAACGAATAATGTCGTCAGTTTTAATCAGTTAAAGACTTGCATTTTCTTTGTTTTCAAAGGTGTGTTTACAGTCACCTATGGCGACGCAGTCAACTCTGGAGAGCGGCCATTGACCTGGCAAGACGTCCAGCTGAGAAGCAAGCTACTCAGGCCCTCTTCAACGACTTGGCTGTAAACGAAGTTCCTACCAGCAACTTATCTGTGAAAACGATACTGGTGCCAGTGGAATCTTCACAACAGTCCCGTGAAACAGTACAGATCACGGACACAGGATCACAGCTCCACGGCGAAGAACAGTACCCTGGAGCTACATTTTAAGACGGTGAACAAGTTACAGACCCAAGACGGCGTAGTTCAAGTTCACCGGAGAAGATGAGTTACGGACTCTATACCGGAGCCGTTCACAGCTCCACGACGAGGAGCAGTACCCTGGAGCTACATTTTAAGACGATGAACAAGTTACAGACCCAAGACGGCCTAGTTCAAGTTCACCGGAGAAGATGAGTTACGGACTCTATACCAGAGCCGTTACAACTACGGATCTGGGCAGACCTCGGATTACAGTTCCCGTTCATCCAAGTCTCCGCAACTCAAGAAAGACAAGCCTGCCAGCCGGGACCTCCTGGAGAACCGGGACCCGGGACAGAGCCGTACCCTGGGTCTTCAAGGACCTCGACACCTCAGAGTGCCGGGACTCCGACTGCAGAGCACCTCGGACCCGACCATCGGAGAGAGAGGCTACTTCCAGAGGCCGTACTACGGCCCAGAGCCGTACTACGGGACAGAACGACACGGACCTATGAAGTTCGGACTTATCCAGTACGCCGAGAGTCTACGTCTCACTGGGAGTCCACACCTACAGACCACGGACTTTAGATCAGCATACGGGACCATGGCTCGGAGAGATCAGCCCAATGCAGAACTCCGAGACCCCGTCAAGCCAAGAGCCTACAAAGACTACCGGGATACCGAGAGAATAGGCAAAGTGCAGACCAGTCAAGCCCAAGCCACGGCGATACGGTTTACTTCTACTGCACCGGCTAGAGTGCTGACACGGACTCTACTAGACAGCCCCGTCACAGACATGGATCAAAGCGAGTACTCGGATATCAACTCCCGTTCATCCAAGTCCCCAAAGAACCGCCGTACCCCGGAGACACAGAGAGACACGGCGAAGAAGGCAGTCCGAGAATCAAGATCACGGACTCCACCACTACAGCGGGACCCCGGCTCAAGCACAGCTCACCGGTTCCACGAAGTCACGGCTCTATACCGGACGCCGGGAGTCGGACAAGCCAAAGGCCTACAGGGACTGGGATTCCAAGGAATCACGACCCTATCCAGAGATCACGGCCCTATCCAGGGCGCCGTACCACGGAAATGGAGACCTCACGGACCTATCCAGACCACCGTGACTCCGATACCGGAGCACCGCGGGAGGAAACTACAGCCCGGAGCCATACTATGGACCCGGAGCCGTATCACGGAGCAGGATACCACACGGACCTATCCAGCGCGCCGAGAGCCTACACCTGAGAAGTCACGGACTCAAGCAGAACGGACTTATACAGATCACCGAGACTCCACATCCAAGGAGTCACGGACTTATGAGGAACGGACTCAGCCAGAACGCCGTGAGCCGGCCTCTACTCCAGCTTGGACCCGTACAATGAAGCCATACCTCGGTACTACGGCAAGCAGATTTCGTAAACGAAGTGGCACACCGTTACAACGCCGAGATTCCTATCCTGTACGTCATCATCGAGAGAGGGACCGTCCTAGACGTCGGACCCCTTCACCTAGTCCAGCCTACCGGAGTCGGTACCATAGGGACCATACCCCGGAGCGACCTTACAACAGACGAGGGAGAAGCCGTTCACCGGTTTCTCGTCAACAAGCATTGATGGCGAGGAGCGGACGTCTACCCACCATCACCATAGCCCGGAGCATCGGGATAGAACGGAAGTCCAGAGATGAACAGGGACTCGTAGATCACCATTCTGGACCTGCCCCCAAGGAACAGACTTCTGCTCCAGGGGTACCTTCCAAGGCAAGCCTGGTCAAGAAACATCATCTCCAGGCTTCACAGCCCCTTACCAGGATAGAGTTCCTTCATCGGAGACCCGTGAGATGACACGATACGAGGATCACGCACGACGTTCCACTTCCTCGGCATCCTCATTCACCTCCTACGTCGGGCGGAGGCAGAAGAATAAGACATGCTACCCTTCAAAGTCAGGACAGCGGCGGTACATACGTTGACTCCAGAGATGCCCAGACCGGTGGTCGGCGATGACAAGCAGCCTGATGACCTCGCCGGGAACGGAGAAAACTTACTACGACACCTCTTTACGGTTTTAACAAACCTTTCTGAGGAGGAAGCTGCGCCAACCTGCGCACCATCTCCAGCATCAGCCAACCTATACCACGCACTGGATCGACAATTGGAGACTTCGTCATCTCTCCAGGAGCCCGGTCCTTACAGGGCTTACACTCTTCACGGAGACAATCCACCGTTCAGGGCCCGGAGTCTGAACCGGATCTTGACAGACTGTTGAACTTCACGAGGACACCACACCAGCGGGGGTACTTCAACAGAGGCAAGCCTGTGCTGTGGAAGATATGATGCTGACACAACACAGAATTACATCATATTCTGATTGGTTCCTGACGGCTATTTCCAAGGTGATGCAGGATCCAGACGTGAAGCATAGAGGGATCCTTGACCTTTTCACGGCCCAAGATGGAATTCTTCGACGCCTTATCGACTCTAACAGAGGAGATCGCCACGGAGGTTTTTCTCAGGTCAGAACTCAGACAACCCAAACTAGATGCTCAGAGGGGTGTTCGCCCTTACAAGGAAGGACAGTTCCAAGGTAAAGAGGGAATCTTCCAACCGGGACAGAGGCAACCTCGTCAGCCAGAATTGAGGGTTCTCAAGCTTCACCTTCAAACCACTAGTCATCCTTTCATCCTTCCCAAGCTTCGAGTCTTCATTCACCTGATTGTAGAACGGCGACCCTGATGATATAGAAAATCAGCGTCGAAGAAGTCAGTCCTTACGTGAGGTCTACTCCAAGTCCCGACACTTCATCTGACGGTCATCCTCAGTCTTCTAAGAGCCGGATCCTACTCCTCATCGGATATCTAGGACTCCACCTACACCCGACATCATGATCAGGGGAATCTATTTCGGGAGAAACGGCTAGTCGGCTTTGACTTAACCCGTTTTTTTCTTTGGGATGAGACATCCAGTCTACAGTGGGCAAGCCTAGTTCCACATTGAGGTCCCTTCCAAGGCCAAGTCAACACGGACCCGGACACTGGAATAGGACACGAGGATAAAGTCATCT